>JAMXDD010000001.1:12922909-12981935 GCA_024733475.1 Syzygium grande | reverse complement strand
AGTAGCCTATCTCTTGATAATTTTTCTTTCATAAAATCAATGACAACATCATTTGAACTAGCATTATCCACAGTGATTGTGGATACTTTTTTCTCTATTCCCCACTCGTAGATGCATTTCTCAACCATTTTCCCAATATCCTTCCCCTTATGACTAGGCATCACCACAAAATTGATGATTCTTTTATGCAATTTCCAATCGTCATCAATAAAATGTGCAATGAGACATAGATAGTTCAAATTCTGAATGGAACTCCATGTATCGGTTGTGAGTGCAACCCTAGACTTAAGCTTGCGAAAGTAAGTCTTCAAACTTGTTTTTTCGCAGATATAACTTCATGCAATCTCTAGCCACTGTAAATCGTGAGATGTGATTGAACAGAGGCTGTAACTGATTAATAAAATCACGAAATCCGACACGCTCAACCATCGAAAAAGGTTGTTCATCCATTATGATCATCCAAACAAGCATTTGTCTACAACGATCCTGATTAAATGTCCATGTCGATAAGACATTAGCACTATCGGTACTGGCATGCCCCTTTGTCATTTGAGTCCCATCTACTTTATGTGCAACAAACAATTTTTGCTTCTTATCTATATTGCAAGGATACTTGTTACATCGTTTCAATTGCAAAACATCTCGCTTTTCCCATTTTCGATTTTTCCTTTACTAAAATGAAGCCAGGCTACTGATTTTTGTTTACCAGAAGAACAAGTATTAGATACCTTGTTTGTGTCGGATCCCTCTACGAAGTCTTCTTCACCTTCATCTTCTAGTGAGTCAATTACTGGCTTCATAAAATCATTGGATTTGTCCACTTCCATCGACATTTAAATAGATTTCCTGAATCAAGCAAAACATAATTGGAGCCATCAAACCAAAACACCCACCAAATTCAGTAATAATTATACCATTAGATACACAACAAATCCACATATCTTCAAGAAAGAGGTTGAAGAGGCCTTTGCTCGTGTTAGAGATAAGGTCGATTTACACAATTTTTAGCTATACTTTTTTATATTTTTAGGTTCAATCCTTAGCTACTTTGCCTTAGAATAGAGAGCGCTATTACATCTATTCCTATGTTTGCGCACAGGGCATGTCCTTAGCAAGGCAATTCCTAAATATGTAGGTAAATCACAGTCTATAAATCTTTGCCGTATCTACGGTTCTTAACTTGGTCTCTAATAGAGGATGGATTGACTTGACTCAACACATCCCAGTTTGCGGATTGGAGTCGCATATGTCAATGCAAGGATACGTATTGTTTCTTAATTTCATTTCAAAAGTACCGTAAAATTCTTCTTCTTTTTTTGGTAGAACGCATAAGTTCATGTTATACATCGTTGCATATTTGAAAACAATTGCTGCGGGGTAAAGCTTTCCATAATAAATGGATACAGTGGGAAAAAAACTAGATTTTTAGTGGATATTCTCAATTGTGTCTTATTTTTCTATCTTCTTCCATCTCTATACAAGAAAATCTCCTGAACTAGGTCTGAGCCATAGATAACCAAATTTATGCAAAACAAAGTTACAGAGCACAAGCAAAGCAAACAGAGTAAAAATCTATGGGACTCCACTTTTCCATATAAAAAACCAAATTCAATCACATTTGTAGAATTTAAAATGAGCAAATCTTAAAGAAGAATGCCACAGCTTGACCCCAACAGAAATTATACGCAAACCCTCAATTCAATAGAAAGTCGAGCGAGAAAAACTTACCGATTACATGAAATCAAGGGCTGTCCATCGGAGACTAAGCACTGTCGACGTCGAGCGAGGTATCAAGCAAGAGGGAAAGGCGTAGATGTTGAGCGAGGCATGAGTCGAGGCAGCAAGAGGGAAAGCCGTCAACATCAAACGAGGCTTAAGGCAAGAAGGAAAGGCGTCAACATCGAGCGAGGCGTGAGGCGACTAGCGAGGCCGCAAGAGGGAAAGGCGTCGAGCGAGGCATGAGCGAGGTCACGAGAGAGAAAGATGTTCTAGGCTTCAAGCGACGAAGCGAGAGAGGCAAACGAGTGAGGAATTTGGCAAAGCCTCAGAGGTAAGGGTGAGAGTAAATTGGGGATAATAGATAGGGCTTCTAGTTTTGACTCTCAGAGCATTAGATGGTGTGTTTTCACGGGTTGGGAAGCGAACGGACTTTTAGTCTTTTGCCGCAGAGGTAATTGGCGAAAGCCTATATATTTAGGCTTTTTATTTTTTCAAAATTTTTAAAAAATAAATAAATCTATATGTTCTGACAAAAAATAAGTATATATTTATTGGTCCGTCTGCAGTCCGGTTCTCATCCTAGAACTGGGAACCGGACCGCCCGTGAGCCAAGAACCGGACCGTTACTCCCTGAGAACCGGACCAAACCCGCCGGTCTGTCCGGTCTTGGTTTGGGCGTCCATTATTCTCACCCCTACCTTTAAGGAAGGAAAGGACCACATCATCTTGAAACCTAGAAAACGACAAATGGCCAAAAGAGAAATGAAACAAAAAGATAGGATGTTTTGCTTCCGTCCCTTGGGAAAAGTGAGCCCGAACGAAGGTGCATACGTGTCTGCCTTATAAAAGGCGAATCATGGCATTATCCACCGTTTCCATGCACTTGCTTATCATGCCGATTCCTCCTCTCTCTGCTTTTTTTCTTGTGAAGAAACAAAATCCCAAATAATACCAAAAAAAAAAAACACAATAAGATAAGCGGACAGTCACCAGGCAGCGGTTCATTGCCCGATGGATTAGGGAGGGGCATATCTAAACCCATGCAAAGTGGAAGAAGGTGACGGGTGACAACGGGCTTGCAATATGTGCTTCCATTAAAAAACAAATGAAAATGCGCCAATCTACGTTGGTTTCGAAAGTTAAATCCAATCGTGTTGCATCTCATCAAATCAATTTCTATTGATAAATCTATGTCGGGGATGAGTAGTAAATCTTTTAACAATTGGCTCAATTGATTAGGGCCCGTCGAGGCTTCTGGCTCGGTATATCAACGTTATATGTTCAAATCCAATCGATTATATGAAGTTTGCAAGAGCTCACGAACCTTGCAAGTTTCAAGTTTTTCTTTTCAACAAGAAAAAAAAGGATTTTTATCACTTTATCTTTTGGATAAATGACACAAATAGTCAATGAAGTTTAGTTTAATGTGTAATGTAATCCATGAACTTTAAATTTGTTTAATATAATCATTAAATTTTAACTCAATGTGTAATGTCGTTTATAAACTTTTAATTTGTTCAATCGAAAGATTAAATTGAACATATACTAAAATTTTTTAAAATTATATTGAACAAATTAAATATTTATGTAAAAATTTATGAATTATATTAAATAAGTTTAAAATTTGAGGATCATGTTACGCATTGAATCGAACTTCAAAAATAATTTGTCTCGTTATACCTTATCTTTTCATACTTTGTTGCTTGCGTACGGCATTGTAAGGTCAGATCATTTGGGTAAAGCTAGGTAGCGGGGATCGTGAAGACCACGACATTTCCTACTTTTTCCCACGTGAAGCTCATCCTCTCGTCGCATTCACATCGCGTTCTTTTGCTTTAGGGACAAGTGGAGACAGAGCATTGAATCCGCACCGCACGTGGATCATGCGCAACGTGTCCGTAAAAAAAAGTACACTCGTAATCTAAGCAATCGGATTTGTGATGCAATACAAAATATGGTTTTGTCCAGGCCGGGAGACAGGGATATGATCAACGAATGCCGAAAAAGTGAAAATCTAATAAATTGAAAGGAAATTAATTGAGTGTTATAAAAAAGGGGTTCCTTTATTTTTGTGATTTTGGTGGGATTGGAAGCGATTTTAAAAGGCTTTTCAATGCGAGTACTTGAATTAAAAATCGCTAGAAATATAAATGGTATTTGAATTTAAAGTGTTAGAAGGACAAATTCACAAGAATTTAAAGGGATAGGTGAAAGTGCAGAAGAACTTGCATTTTGTTATTTGCAAAGATTATGACGCAAAGAAAAAAAGTAAATTTGAAACAATTCCAAAGAACTCGAAATTTTAATTCAATAATACTGTGTTCTTAATTACAAGACATGCATCTTATATATAGAGATAGGACTCCTAATACTAATGAAAACCGAATAATTAAAGATAACATCTAATAATCTAATATAAGAAACTGCTTGAATTGTAATATAGGAAACCGCCCTCACCGGTAATATAAGAAACCGCCAAATTGATAATATAGGAAATCGCCTAAATGATAGTATAGAAAACTGCCTAACTGGTAAAATAGGAAATTACCTAAATGATAATATAGAAAACTGCTTGAATGGTTGTTTTCCCCAAAATCAGAAAAAACTTTTGAGATTTCCGGTAATTACGGGCGATCACATTGTTCAAGATAATACAAAGCTAACTATTCTACATCGATTTACAACATAGGTAATTTATATCCCACCAACGGCAGTTACTTATGGGCGATTACAAATTTTGAATAAATAATAACTTCCTTGCGCCATTTATAGTTATAAATAAGCAATTCTTGAGATCTTTTGTACGTTCCTAATACTTTATTGATGGTTATTTTTAAGGAGTTACAGTCTTGAAATCATAGGGATAATCGCCCAAAGAATCAAGTGCCTATGTTGATCCATCATCTTTATCTTCAAGCACTAATACTTAGCAAAATCTACAATAGTTGATTGTCGATGACCCCTATCGACCAATGAAGGCACTCATCGAAAACTCCTGTATTGTTTGCTCTCGATGGCTTCATTGGTGAGGTGCCGACTCATTTCGAGTTATCCACTGTTTTGTTCATCGGTGACTACTGTTTCGACCAATATTTACTTGCACAGACTAAGTCTGATTACACCGTAGATAATAACCAAAAGTTATACATCTTTTCGCGTCTACAAATATTTAGTAAAGATTGGGTCTATGATTACATAAATTGAACTCGAGTTTGAAGATCATGACCAAACCAGCTCACATAGATAAACATGTTAGGGCATCTAGATTTTAGATTCGGCTTTTGATAAACCTATTGGTATTTAAGTGGGACGTGAAAACCATAGGAGGTGTAGTAGGACATGAGCTAGAGTGAGCTTAGACTCGAGCCTTGCTAGGATTGGCTTGGGAGGTAAGATTTGGTGGATTTAAGAGGGATAATTACAAAAACAGTCTATGAACTTTGATTCAATATGCAATATGGCTCTTGAACTTTTAATTTGTTCAATATAGTTCTTGAACTTTTAGCCTAATGTTCAATGTGATCCTTGAACTTTTAATTTGTCCAGTGTATTTTCTAACATTTTGGTACATGAACATTTTAGTATAGTTCAGGGACTGCTTTGAACATGTACCAAAAGGTTATAAAATACACTGAACAAATTAAAAGTTCAATGACCATATTGAACAAATTAATAATTTAGGGACCACATTGCACATTGGGCCAAAATTCATAGACTATTTGAGTCATTTCCCGTTTGAGAGTGGCCTGTATTATCACATTCTTCATCGACATGGTAAATATATGGAGACACTCTAATTTTAGGGTCCACTTGTTTCACAGGAAAGTATACAATTTGAAAAACAGTTTCCTAAAAAAAAATCGCTTATATAGTTTAAAATAATTAGTCAGTGAAATCTTTTTTTCAATTACCAACAACAATTCATGTCTTTTGACAAAAAAAAATTATTCCTTCATATTTTTCATAAATGATGAAAACATTGTTCTTTCATTCTTTTATATAAGCGCTACAAGTAATTATTTTTCATAACCCTAACAGGAGGCCCACCATAAGCAAGTGGATTTTGCAACTTCATGGGCTCAAGTCCAGTTCCACAACTGTTGGAAGCAACCTATACATGCAAAGTCCATATCAACCTACAAGTTCATGGGATTTTGATAGCTTTTCTTAATTAGTTCTCTCTTCTCCCCTTGACCATAGTCCATTTCATACTTGAGATTGTTTAAGTATAGCTATGATTCCATCATTATATCTCGATTAGTCGACAGCACACATTGCTTTCTACAGGTATTATGCGCGCCTAATGTGACAACTGCTTGTTTTTTCAATCGACAACTAATGGCAAGTCGTGCTTAAATAGTGTATGAAGTGACTGCTATACGAATATTATTCAACATGGTTTGATTCCTGATATTTCAAATTCTAGTGATGCCGATGGGATAAGATGTAACAATCTTGTCTTATGATGTTGGGGTCCATTGTTGATGGGTGCGTCTGTGTGTGAAAGAGAAAAGAGTGAGAGGGAGAGGGGTGATGAAGCCAGAAGATTGATAGTGCCACATGTGGGGAGATTAGCATGTCATTTCGAATTCTTTGCAATAACTTGCTCCGTCAATCATTCATCATTTATCAACTCCGGCATATCCTCTCGTTCATGTGAAATCGGATATGAGATCGTGCCGCCGGCATTGGAACGGAAAATCTTACACGAGGGATGCACGACTCAAGCTCTCCGTGGGAGAGACCGTATGATTAGTAACTTGCGCGTCTTTCCGATTTTCAGAAGGTGAGTTTCTCTTCTACCTTTTTGCTCCTAACATATGTGCCCTTGGGATACTAGAATGGATGCTGTTGTTTCGAAATTAACGTGAATTTAGGTATTGTGCTATGCAAACATAGAAGTGGTAGAAGTAGCGGCATGTCGTTGGTGATTGTAGCTGTCGCATGGTTGCGTATCGTATGGTATAGATCCCTAACACTCCTTGGTGTTTCTTTTCGTGATAAGTGGACTTTAGTTTTGCTAGGATTTGATCCCAGCTTTCGTACTCCCACAGCTTTGGATACTTCTAGGTTGCACAAATTCGAATGAGATAAAGATTCGTCTTCCCCGCCAAGATGGTTTGGTATGGACCTTGAGGACCAGGCACAGGTGAGCCTCACATACATTCAATTGGGAAATGGATCAAAAAAGTTATAAATTTATTGCATTTACACCAATTGAGCCACAACCCTTTTGACAATTTGTCAATGTAGTTCATTTGGCCAATTTTGACTGGAAATCGTTGACATGGATGACAGCTGTCCTAAATGGTAAGACCAATTACTAACGTTAATTATTTTAAAAAATTAAAATTTCTTAATTTTTGTTTTACTTTTTTTTTGTTTTTTCCTATTTCTTTTCTTTTCTTCCTTTTTTTCCCAACCGTGGGCCGATGAGGTTGCCGGCCACAGGCAAGGGCCAAAGACTCTTGCCTAGTTTGGGTGAGGGCATCGCGGCCCTCGTCGGCCACAGTGAGGACCGCAACGCCCTCGCTTTGGTCTGCCCTCGTCGGCCAAAGTTGTAAAAAAAACAAAGAAAAGAAAAGAAAAAATATCAAGAAATTCAGAAAATATTTAAAAATTGTAACATTTGCTCATGTCAGCGCTGGGCGGCATGACTCGCATTCATGCTAGCAATTTCTGACCAAAATTGGCCGAATGAACTAAATTGGTAAATCGTCAAAAGATTTAGAACTAAATTGATCTAATTGAAAGTTCTAGGACTGAATTAATACCAATGCAACAGGTTTAGAATTTTTTTTATACTTTTCTCCATTCGATTCGAGGGAATGTACACGTTGAAGTTGGTTGGAACGTATATGAGATAGGCAATGTGACTGGTCGGTATGATCGACGATTCCAACGACCCAAGTTAGCAATTAATGGAACTCAATTGCAAGTACATGTACATCGGCAAGTCCCATCGTATTCAATGATTCATATGAAAATTGGGTTCATAGGCCTAATTTTATTCAACAATCTCCATAACTCCGTATTCTTTTGGCATAAAGTGGAAATCCCCTGGTGCCTTTCACGGCGGTCCTTGATCGGCTCTTGTGAAGTCAAAATTATCCATGACACTAAAATTTACATAAAGTTATCGCATATGATACAAGTGGCTAGCTAGTCGACTCTTAAATCCTGTCTCGCAAGGAGTTGGAGCTGGGTAGATCCCATCGTACCAAGTTTGAATCAAGTATTATCTGTTCATCGCGCGCCCTCTCCCGCATTCATGTTTTAAATGTACAACAATGTACAAAACAGTTGAAGCCAAATTCAATGTCTTACCTAGAAAAGTTGTAATGCACCCTTACCATGCACAAGCAATCAAGAAGTGATACTTTGTGAGCCGCCTAATTTCCGATGCGGATGTTCGTGTCTTGTCTTCAATTGAATCGGACACATGGACTTAGTCCCACATGCAAAATGCCAACTACTTTAACTGTTCAATATATCAATTGACCACAAAAGCAAAAAAAAAAAATGTTAAAATAATTAAACATTAAAACACGTTTTCATTTAAAAGTTTAAACTTTTAGAACACTTGGCAGTGATATTACGAAATCTCACATGGTATCAGAGTTGGAGAACCCGAGTTAGCTTAAGCTTTTAAAATAATCATTGATTACGTAGTAAATTTTTTCTTAAAATTGTTAATTTTTTTCCGAAATGAACACGTTATCCTTTATTATAAACTCGCTTAGCGCATGGATTCTACATTTTTGGCACGTTTCAAGCAAATGGAGATGGCGTTCGGAACTCCAACAAAACCTGTCACGGGAGACTTTGCCCTCTGGTCGGCATTTTCTTTTTATTTTTTCCTTGTTTTTTCTTTCCTTTTCTCAAAGAATCTGATTTCAAAATTTCATATGCTTTTCCTGTTCAGGGGAGACACAAGCAATTTTAGTGGACCTGGATACCAGGTAATACTTGAGGAATGACATTTCTCTTTTTTTGAGAGTTTTCTCAATGTTTGCTGCCGAGATCAATAGGAGTGCCAAAGTTCATACATTTAGAGGTCAAAAGTCCCTTAAATGACTGAATTGATGGAGTACTTATATTAAGCTGATCAAATGGATTGGTTGACAAGATTATACCATGCGACAATCTTGGTGTAGGAAACCAACGGTAGATAGACATTGCTACGTGTCAGGAGGACACGAGCCCATCATGGACTGCCGTGTGTCAGAAGGACATGGGTTGACACTAAGGCCACTAGAAAGAGTTTGGAAATAGGCTATCCCTAACAAGCCTAGCTTTGAGCCCACCAAGTCAAAACCCTCTAAAACTTTCCAAACAAACAACAATGCTCACGTGAAATGAACTTGCAACAAATCCCTAATAATGAAATTTGTTAGTAAGTTCACTAAATTGTATAAAGCAATGATATGCTATTTTTTGACAATTATGAAAGGACAAATTTATTCGTCTACATTTTGCCCCCCTACATGAGAACTCTTTAAAGTATTCGAAAAGGATTGTTATGCATAGAGAAGAATGGTCGAAAAATAATTATTAAGATATTTCCTATCATTGGCACAATGATGAGCATGTCGCAATTTCGTGAAAGAAGATACGTGAGGTGCACAATAAAACATTATGAAAAGGAATAGTCATACTTCCTATGATAAAAAAAAAACGGAAGTTATCGTAATGAAATAATAGAATGTCGAAATAACAAGACAAGATCTTTGTGGTATTTTTTTTCATATGTAGCTTCAACGTATCGAAATTGATTTAAAATAAAGGAGATAAGAGAGAAAGCTTTTTTGGTCAGTCGTTAATAGAAAAAGTAAAAATGACATTAGATTAGAAGATAGGGGCAAGCTATTAGCACGATCAAATAGGGAATTGCTCAAAGGTTTGATTGAGAAAATCGAATAGAGCTAAATTAGAAGAACATGCTAGGAGATAGAAATGAGAGCCAGAGGGATAACTTGTCTTGTAGTAATTGATAAAGAAAACTTGTAATTCGAATTAAGGGATATTCCAAATTAATCTAAATGATTGCAATATAAACTGAAATAGTAAAAAAATTGAGTACAACTTAGTAGATGCAAGAAAAAAAAGTGAGGGGATGTCACGTGTCAATATGAAGAAGGGTTTTGAACCAAGAGTTGTGGCACTAATTACTAGTAATGATCAAATTAAAGAACTTGAACTGAGAAAGAATATCTATGAATTTTTATAGGAAAGGTTGATCTTAGAATTAAAATTTCAGGAGATGGAAGCAAATAAACTTATATGAGGAGATATATTCTATTCGGAGTTAAAAACAAAGGTCCGAGGTACTTGTTAAAGCCTAATCATAACTCTATTAATCTCATTCCTCATGTGGATCTCTTTGCGTTCTTGATGTGCAATTAATATTCACAATCTTTTCTCTTCTCGAATATGATGTATCCTAACCTTTTGCTATACTAATGTCGCGGATACATGCAAACCGTTATGTCTAGATACATTTCATGAATTTCCAACCACAGAATGATGGATTACTCTAATTGAGAAAAAGAATCGAACGTGATTTGTGGTATTAGAACAAATTTTTCTACCATTCAACCACGTCACACTACCTAAAGTTCAATTCTTCAATATATGATTGGTTTTGCTGCAATTTGTTATAGTTATTCTAAATGTAAAAACAATTGGACGAGGACTGTTGTCCTCATAGCAGTTCCCTTCATTTTTCTCGTGGAAATACGATTGGTCCATACGAATTTGCGAGTGTTGTGGAGTAAGACATTTCACATTGACAAATCCAGCACGGAATTGGTCCATTTTTCTCGTGCCCGAGCACTGTGGTCCTCATAAGATATTTTAGGTTTTTAGGTTAATAAATTCTTCTAGACAACTTCGAAGCGGACACTAAAGAAAAGATAAATGAATCCCTCACATTAACGGGACATGGGCCATCATGGACTGCCGTGTGTGAGGAGGACACGGGTCGACACAAAGGCCTCTAAAAAGAGATAGAAAATAGGTCGGGTTATCACTAACAAGCCTAGCTTCAAGCTCACCTTGTCAAAACTCTCTAAAATATTCCAAATAAACGACAATAATCTAGGATCCCGCCACATATTAAAAGTCATTCTTTCATTGATGAATGCTCGTGTGCAATCAATCTACAACAAATCCTTGATAATGAAATTTGGTAGTCAAATTCAGTAAATTGCGCAATGGAATAAAATGTTATCTTTCACGGATATTATCGCAACCGAAACTCCCGAGCCCAAATTTTGGATAACATGCAAAAAGCGGGGGGCTACTTTGGTACATGCTAAGTCTAGGTTCATGACTTAACTCGTGCTCTCCCAAGCCCATACCATATCGCGACTTAGGGTTTACGTATTTAACATGCCAATGGTTTATATCAAGAAGTCGCCACTAATCGATTTGGGGTAGGTCGATTAGAAACCCAAATAGAGTGATGGGAGAATCACCCTATTCTTACGAACCCGTAGATTAACCAATTGGGGACTTGGTTACATTAGTTGAATAACTAATGCCCTTTCGGTACCATTTTACCCTGTTCATTTTTAAAACATTTGTCGTGCAATTTGGATTGATTTTAGGACCTTTCTCCTAACATGTGAGGTGATCAAGCGAGTGCATAATCGAGGAAGAGATTAGCAGTCAAAAACACAATAATTCATGCAGCCAAAGGTTCTAACCTTAACTAAGTCGATGACATTCGAAAATACAACTGCTCATGCAATTGTATTAAAAAACGTGCATAATAACAACACAACGGTAATAAAACATGCAAAGTACTATTTTTTTACGACTTCAGGCTTATCTAATTTAAATAAAACAATAACATGCATAATTATAAAGGATTAGAACACCCAGATAAGCCATGCAAAAAAAAATTCGAAATTTTTTTTCAAAAAAAAAAATCGAGATAAAAAAAAAATAAGAAAAGAAAAGGAAATATATATTTTTAAGAAATTTTTTTATATTTAAGTTTTTTTTTTTTAAAAAAAAATTCAATTTTTTAAAAAAAAAATACGGAAAAAAGAAAAAGGAGAAAATTTTTATTTTTTTAAAAAAAATTAAAAGAAAAGGAAAAGAAAAACCTTTTTTTAAAATTTTTTTTTTGATTTTTTTTTTTTTTTAAATTTTTTTTTAAATAAAATAAAATAAAAAACCGATCGGGTTTTTCGGATCCGGTCGATCGAAACCGACCCGGGTCAACGGACCCGACCCATAGAGTTGATCGGGCCGGTTTCCGATCCAACCCGGGTCAAAGGGTCAACCCGGCCGTTGACCTGTTTTGGGACCGGATCGAGCCCCGCTGGGTCCGGTCCGGTGAAAAAAAAAAGGCCGGTTCGACCGGGTCGAGCCGCCCCTATTCGGGTCACAGACCGGCCGACCGGTTCTGATTCGGCCCCGCGGGGGAAAACGGTGAAGCCAAATGGGTCGACCACCGGCGGACCTGTGCCGATGCCCCCTAGAACGACCCACAGGGTTGCCACTAACATCGCCGACCGATCGCTCGCCGGCCCGGCCGGGCGTCGATTCACGGCCGGCGAGCCAAATCGAAATCGGCTTTTTAGGGATTTTTAGCCGAGCACACAGCGGTACGCCGGGGTGGAAATCGGTGATTCGACCTCGGCGGCTTCTGATGCGACTCAGACAAGCTAGCGGTGATGTTAAGCTAGCGATGTGCGCCGGGGCCCACGGCGGCATGGGCGGGGAATGTGCCCGACCACGGCGGCAGTCGGCAAGCCCCGTGTCCACGAATAGGGGAAGCAGAGGAACTCGGCAGGATGCTCCGCCGGTCCGTTGGGCAGCGTCTGGGTGACTTCAAGGCATGCGAGGCGTCGTGACCCGGCTGCTGGTTCGCCTTTGGCTCGAGCGAGACCTCGGTCTTCTCCCTCTTTCTCTCTCTCTCTCTCTCTCTCTCTCTCTCTCTCTCTCTCTCTCTCTCTCTCGATCTCTCTCTCTCTCTATTTTTTTTTTTGTTTTTTGGAAAATGGCGGCCGGGCTTTGGTTTCTTCCAGCGACAAGCACTATGGTTTGCTCGTGAGGCCTCGGTCACGCCCTCTCTCTCTATTCTACACGCTCCCTCTCTCTCTCTGTTTTTTTTTATGAAAATAGCCGACCCGGGACCTCTCTCTCTCTCCTTGGCTCTTACTGTGGCCCGATGGCCGAGTCTTCGGCCCACTACATGTTGGCGTAGCGGCTGCGCTGACCTACTCGGCCCGTGACTTTCGCGGCCATTTAGGCGGTGCGGTAATGGGGGCCAGACCGGTGAGAGAGGAAGAAGGAGGGAGGAGGCCGGTTTTGGAGGACGGACCGCCATTAATGGCCCCCTCGTGGGCGTGGTTCCGTCTGTGCCTCCTCCGCCGATGGGGATGGGGCGGCCGGCGCTCGGCCACAATCACACTGCAGCCGCAACAGAGGAGAACAGGGCAGAGATAGAGACGGCTCGGGGAAGAAGAAGAGAGGAAGGGGGTGTCAAAAGCCCCAAATAGCGCTGGGGGGAAAAGGGAAAAGGAAGAGGAAGGAGGAGGCGGGGCCCGTGGGGAAGAAGCCCAGGAAGAAGAAAAAGAAAGAAAAGAAAGGGACGGGCCGAGGAGGAAGGCCCGCCAGAAGGAGAAGAAAAAGGAGGAAAGGGGCCGGGTTGGCTCGGGCTTGACCGCCCAAATTTATTTTTTTTTTTTTTTTAACTAAATTAAAAAAAAATTAAATTTTTATTTATTTATTTATTTATTTATTTACTTTTTTTTTGAAATTTTTTTAAATTAACATTTTAATAGACCATATTAACACAAATATGCCTAATTTCTATATGCAATGCATTTTGAATAAAAATATTTTTGTTTTAGGAATTAAATGAATTTAACTCCTAAATTTTGTGTAATTAATTTTGGGCAAATTTAAAAATAGGTGTCAACAGCTGCCCCTCTTTGAAGGTGAGCTCGCAGAGGTTGAGCTCGTAGAGGTTACGTTCAAAGACAAAATGACACCTAAATTTGGCCCATGCATGCTCAATGAATGTTATTTTTGGCGAGACCGTGAGTCTCATTTTTATGATGCAATAAGATGATGCATGCTAAAGCAAATAAAAACATACCGAGCTACTTACCTTGCCAAGGGTAGAGTAATTCCAGATAATTGATATTGTGTATCGAGGACCCGAAGAAATCGAGGACCCGAACCTTTCTTGATCGCCTTTGACGGGGATTTTGTTTGTCTAGGATCCGAACCTTTCTTGATCGCCTTTGACTGGAGATTGTTTTTGTCTAGGACCCGAACCTTTCTTGATCGCCTTTTGATATTGGATTTTGTTTGTCTAGGACCCGAACCTTTCTTGATCGCCTTTGATCGATTGTTTTGCCAAAGTACACAGGGGTCCTTGCCTAAGGATTTGACGGTTTGCCTGTTGGGTCCTCGCCATCAGGTCTTGGAAAGCTCAAACGATGAGCACCTCGGGGTCCTTGCTCGAGGATTTGAAGGTTTGCTGCTTGGGTCCTCGCCATCGGTCTTGAAAAGCTTAACGATGAGCACCTCGGGGTCCTCGCCCGAGGATTTGAAGGTTTGCCTGCTTTGGGTCCTCGCTATCGGGTCTTGGAAAGCTCAAGCGATGAGCACCTCGGGGTCCTCGCCGAGGATTTGTTGCCTTTGGGTCCTCGCCATCGGTCTTAGAAAGCTCAAATGATGAGCACCTCGGGGTCCTCGCCGAGGATTTGATGTGAAATGTAGGGGGAGTCGGTTCCGTGCTCGGAAGGATGAACAGAGGGTCAGTCAATGTTCAAATGGTACCATAACAATTCGTAGGCACATAGATTTTTGGAACCATGCATGGGTAGAATATACTTACCTGGATATGTTCCTGCCTCTTAAGGGCATGTCTCTTGTCAGACAAGTTTTTCTTTGTGCAAACACATATGCATTCATTGGAGGAATAGACAACTGAGGCTATTCTTGAATATTGTACGAAATATCTTGACCAGCTAGTCAAGATGCATTTCATTTTCAAAGAAACACCCGGTTTACCTTCTGGGTAGTTTGAAAAAAAAATTGATGATTTTGGGATCGGGTAAGGGCAAAATGTACTTACATGGGCACGTTCCCGGAGGTTTGATGTATCATCTGTTGAATAACCAACCTTTTTTTGGGGCATCTCTCTTGGGATGATAATGAGGGCTTTTCCAGTGCCCGAATTTTTGTACTCTATCACTTGAGGATTAAAACTCTGAGCTGTCAAAGATGATTAGCACAAACATGCATGCATTCATCAAGGATAGACAAGCTGGGCTATTCTAGAGTGTGCATTTGAAGGTTCATGCATGATGATTTTGCCATGTTTGCATCATCAAAAATCCACCGAGGGTTAGTCAAGATAATTTTTTCGCAAGGTGGACTTTCTCGAGATGATGAACAGTGACTTTCGATCGGGGAGGACTTTCCACTCGTTCTCATTGAAAAGGGTTGTTTGTCCCGTCCATTAATGCGGGAACATCGATAACACTCAATCGACCGCTATCATATCAACAAGGGTCTGAGTTTTCTCACAAAGCGGCGACATCGCCAATCTAAGAGGTCTTCTTCTTGTGGTCGTAATGTAGGCTTGGTCAATGGCTTAACAAAGAAGACTGTCCAAGTCAAGGCCGTGAAAAGAAAATATTTTGCAATTATCTCCGTGTTTACAAGTCAAGAACCACCGCAAAAGAGATAGAAGTAATCTTGCTCGCACTTCCTCAAATGTTATTTATAAACATTTGAAATCCCACGCTAATTCAAGTGCCTCGGTCGGAAGAGACTTCATTAGGGATGTAACGTGGGCTTGGTTTATAAGTTGAGGAACAAAATGATCATGGGGCTCAAAAATGTGTGTACGGATGAGAATTGGTGATCCTCTTGGCATTGTCACCATCATCTTCTCCACCGTCAAGATCCCTTTGGAAGACTCCCCCAGGGTAATCTTGTGTTTTAGCATCTTTAACAACTTTTTTTTGGGGAGTTTCTATGTCAAGCATTTTTCTGGACACCATTTTATCTCATCATGTAGCGGATCTTTGCCAAAATAGAGTTCCTAAATTAGGAATTTGTGTGAAAGGAGAACTCAAGTCCAGACCTTTTGGGGTTGTCTATTCTCCACCACTTAACAACTTTGAGGTATTTGGGAGCACATTATCCAGAAAATAAGAACTCCTTTCTTCTCATCTTTTTCATCGTTTTTCTTCTTCTCCCCTTTTTTTTCATGGGCATTGGCCTTGCTTTTACCAGGCACACTGCTTTTTCATGCCCCTGTTTTTCAGCATTTTTTTTTTTGTTTTATTGGTATTGTCGGGACTAGCCTAAACAAGATTGAACTGAACCATGTTTTTAGGCTCTTTGAGTCTTCATTTTCATTCGGTACTTGAGACCGTGATGCTTAAACTATGGTGACTTTTGCCTTGCCCCGATGTGGAGGATGATCACCAACCGAGTTCATATGAAATGAAATTGGTGGCTCAATTGGACTAGCAAAGGATATGAGTGTATGGGATGGAGAAAGAACTGCTCTTCGTCATCCTAGGGCACTTAGATTATCGCGAGAGTTCATATGCAATAAAAACACTCAAAGAATGCAAGTGAGAGCAAGAAAATTTCTATTCATCTTTTCACCTTGTGCGAAATGTTGCGGTGATGATCCTAGAAAGTTTCAGATATTACAAACTCTCCATCCTTCTTGTCTTGTTCGGTGAAAACATCATTGTTATCAATATTGACATTTTGGACAGGCTTTAGTTTGTCGCTTCTCTGTTGACAAAGCCCTCTTAGTCTCAACCTGTCCAACCATCGATGGTGTACTTGTCTTGGAGGACTCCCTCGAGGATTCTGTTCCATGAAAACAACAAGGTCGAAGCCATGGGGGCGGTGACCGAAAGGGAAGGGATGTTTTTCTTATTTCCTCTGAGTTTGAATCCATCCTGTGAGGCTAATTTTCCTCAAGCTGCCCCAATGTGGGGTGGTTCTTGACAGGGATAATTTGAAAGGAATCTCTGAGTGTATGGGCTCAAAAATGGTCGAACAAAGGATCAATGGTAGTGTATGGGTGCAAAGAAATGAACTGCCTCTCGTCACTTTGGCTACCGTACCTTATGCGAGAAATCCCTTTACCTCGTAGAAATGCAACTTATTCGCTCATCTTGCACGGGTTTGGTACTTGAGAATGTGTATAGACTAAGGATTGCCTCTCATCATTCTGACACACCTCGTTCAATTTATCAGAGCAGTTCGACACCATTTGTCGAATTGTCAAGATTTTCACAGGGAATTGGTGAATTGAACAGGCAAAATTACCATGCAAGAGTTCCTTTCATGTAATGCACTTGAGGAAGAAAATAGTATCCATTTTCTTTAATTATTTCTTCCTTCTTGTTTCTTTTTACTCTTATGAGAAAAGTTTCTTTTAATGAAAGAGATACTTACCTATGCTGGGACAATGAAGGCATACCTGCAAGGTAATAAGAAAGATCGTGTTAATGAATGGGCTTTTGAAAGGGAAGGAATTGGAAACGATACAACATTACCCTTCGATTCCCTTCATTGGAGATTTGACCGACAACTCCTTGAGTTTTCTCGGATGCCGATGATTCCATTCGACAAAAAACATGAGCTTATGTTAGAAGTGAGATGATTGAGGGTAAATTGAGAACGTCTGATTATCCTTCTTCCATTTTGCCTTCAAAGCTAGTAGAGTCTTTTCTCCTCTATACTTTGTTCAGCCTTCTCTCGTCTCGATCTGCTCCTCCCTAAACTTGGTCTCGAAGCTCGAATGAGATCCTCTATAATTAGGGGTGCCTCCAACTGGAAAGTCCTATTGTCGGCGCATGTTGTGCCAACGTGGTTCTAGCATCTTTGAGGAGTTTCTTGTAAATGCTTTGATTCCCGACATGCACGTGGTATGTGCAATTGCTTGCATGGGGATCTTCGCAGCAAAGCGAATATCTACTTTAAAGATCTTTGACCGATGTGGGCATGGTCGACGTCCCGCACCTCCATGATTGGTAGGACTAGGATTGACTCTATTTGTCATATCACGAAGTTCTTTCCAAACTGCTTGCACAAAATCTTTATTCAAATTTATCCTACATAAAATGAAAGAATATGTCATTTTTATTCTAAAGTAAATGAACTTTAGGAACGAAATGCACCCTTTTTTATGGACTAGGGGATTGCATGCCCCATAGTCTATTCTTCCAATTAAGCACTTCATGGTGTCAAGGAATGCTCAGCACTCCCTTTAACTTTTCTCGAATTGATATCTCACACTAGAAGTAATGAGATTTGCCCCACATTTCCTCTTGAAGGTTGGCTGATCTTTACTCGACTGCTTTCTGATCGATGAGTTGGTCCGGTAGCCTCACCGTGGTTTGATGTGCTCTTCAGGTTTGTGTCATTTTCAAATGCCCTTTTGTAATAACAAATCAAAAAGGAGTATGCTCTGAAACATGAAGTAAGCGAGTTAGAAAAACAAATAAGGCTATGAGCATGCATGCTTTTCCAACATCATTTTTGTACTTTTGAAAATGACAAATCGTTTGATTTATTTTCAAAAGCTTAAAAACAAAGAAGCGTGAGGAAGCCCGGGCCTCGCACCACTTTCTTTTACATGGTTGGATATCATCAATGGGCGGTTTGGGATACTTCCTCGAGGCCCTCAAAATAAACATTTGTAATTCTTTTGAATAATTCAAGCAAATTACATTTGTTGGAATGGAAATTACAATCTTGAAATTCCAAGCATAATCACAAATTCAGAAAACTGAAATCTTATAAAACAGCTGAGACTTTAGAAAGCAAGAAAAGCTCTCGATAGGGAGGATTCAAACTATTAAATATGCCTCTATTCTAAGGGAGGAAAGTTGAATCTTGATTTTACTCAACGACGACATCCGCGTCTCCTGCTTGAGTGGGTGGTGCGTTGGAATGAAAACATTTTTGCATCCAACAATTTCTGGACTTTATTCTTCAAGACAACGCACAGTCATTGACGAAATGTCCTATTTCACCCAAATGATAGTTACATGCCACGGAGGGATTGTAGTTAGGGAAACGCTCAGGATTTTCACGCTTTGGCTCTTTAGCAAGCAACCTCTTTTCCAGGAGAATAGGTAGGATCTGAGACATCGGCAAAGGAAGTGGCGTGAATTGCTTTTTGTTATTTCGCTTTTGGGGCGGCTTGCGGCTTGAGGCCGGTTGCTGTCCACTGCTCATCTGAACCATTGGGAAAGAACGAACGGTTTGGGTGTATGCAACATCCGCATCTGTCAGGGGTTCTTTCTCCTTCTTCATGCCGAATTTCTTATTTGTGGAAGTGGGGTCTGTGAACCATCCCTCACGTAATCCCATTTCAATTGTTCACCCACGGGAACAAGACGATTAAGGGATTTAGCGTTGGCACCAACCAGTCGGTGTGTCTATTCATACGGGCGACTTTATGAACAACTTCACTTGTTCCCGATTAGTGAGTTGTGGAATAACACGGGCAGCTAGATTTCTCCATTGAGTGGCGTACTCCTTGAAGGATTCACTCTTCTTCTTCTCGGCGCTCCGGATCGTCACGAGTGAAAGTGATATCAAGGTTGAATTGATCTTTGCTTGAGAAATGCATCAAGTGCATCATCCCACGATTTAAAAGCATCCACATCTTTGGACATATACCATGTCAAAGCTGGCCCGTCAAACTTGCTTGAAAAGTCTGAATCATGAGGGATTCATTGTCAGCGTCTTGAGTCATCCGCACATGATACATGTGCAAATGATGTCTGGGGCATGATGTGCCATCATATTTCTCGAATTCTGGCATCTTAAACTTTTCTGGTATTTTGACCCGTTTGTATATAGACAGGTCAAGTGGGACAGCATGCTGCGGGCCTTGTAGCTGTTTCAGCATTTCCTCGACTTTTGCAAGGCGTTTGTCATGCTCTGTTATTGGTGCAGCTTCAAGTTCAGGCTCTCTGACAGCAAGGGGAAGCGGATCGTCCTCTAGCGGGGGCATTTTGCTGTCGCTAGCGGAGGCTTTGTCTTTTCCAGAGACGGTGGTGGTAACACCACCTCAACTGGCTGCAGTGTGGGCGTGAGCTTGCCCTGAATGGATTCTACCTGCTTTGTGAGATTTTGGATCGCGTTGAGGACCATCTTCATCTCATCTTCCATGTTACTGAGGCGGACATTTTCTTCGGCCATTTTTATAACTACATTCGAAAAACGTATAATGTTCAATTAAGAATCATTCTACAACCTTGGGATATTATTATTGCATAATTTATTTATTTGCAAAGAAAAAAAAAAAGCAAAAAGGGTTTTTATTAATATCAACATTACAGGTGGCGTCCCCCGGGTTCGAACCCCGTCGCCTCGACCGTTTTCGCTCATCCCGGATACCACCGAGCCAAAGGCAGCGGTGGTGTCACTAAGGGGCAAAAAATTTTATTTAAAGCATAAAAAGCGGCCCGAATTATATTAACATTAGTACAACCTAAAAACACTTTTAAGGGAGAAAATCAAAACCCCGAACATAATTACTGGGAAATGTAAAAGACAGAGGCTTTTAACAAAAAAGTGCCCTTCTCGGATACTCATTCTATAAATGATGAGGAAACCACGGTCTCTTGAGGTGCTTATTTTTACGGACAAGCTCCGCAATAAGCGTATCTCCAAAGATATAGAGTGTAATCAATGTGTGGACTAACAATAACAAATCAATTGAATAAGTAGGCTGTATAATAAAATGAGAAGGGATAGAATATATACCTTTCCTCGAACCATGGCAATCACAACGACATACACATGAGGAGTGAGGCTCGATTTCTATTTTAAACTGGCTTAACAAAGTGAAATTAAAAGGGTGCCCGACCGTCCGCAGATCTCGCATTGGTGTCAAGTCCTTTTAATTTAGGCCAAATCGAAAGGAATATCTTGTAGTCACGCCGAATAGCGGCTAAAGATACTTCTTTATGATTTTTAGAAATAAATTTAGGGAAAAGAAAGGCAACCTCTACATCGCGGACTCGCATTCGAGGTCGTATCTTTGTTAACACCATCCTAAAATATCCTATTGCGGCCCGGGTCCGGCAAGCGTGGTTGTGTGTGTGCAACTTGATGTAGTGCTAAATCATTAAAGCATGCACAACGATTTATAAATAACCAATTTGAACCTGCAAAACAAATAACACCTCAATGTCAGGTTCATACCTGGAATCCTTGTTGCCAAATAAAAATTATTTTGAACAGGGTAAAAATTTGGCTTAAGTCCACTTTTAAAAAACAAGTCCCCAGGTGGTCGCCACGGTCTGTCGTGACCGAAACTCCCGAGCCCAAATTTTGGATAACATGCAAAAAGCGGGGGGCTCGCTTTGGTACATGCTAAGTCTAGGTTCATGACTTAACTCGGGCTCTCCCAAGCCCATACCATATCGCGACTTAGGGTTTACGTATTTAACATGCCAATGGTTTATATCAAGGAGTCGCCACTAATCGATTTGGGGTAGGTCGATTAGAAACCCAAATAGAGTGATGGGAGAATCACCCTATTCCTCTGAACCGAGATTAACTGAATTTGGGACTTGGTTACATTAGTTGAATAACTAATGCCCTTTCGCACCATTTTACCTGTTCATTTTTAAAACATTTGTCGGGCAATTTGGATTGATTTTAGGACCTTTCTCCTAACATGTGAGGTGATCAAGCGAGTGCATAATCAGAAGCGATTAGCAGTCAAAAACACAACAATTCATGCAGCCTAAGGTTTTAACCTTAACTAAGTCAAGATGACATTCAGAAATACAACAGTTCATGCAATTGTATTAAAAACGTGCATAATAACAACACAACGGTAATAAAACATGCAAAGTACTACTGCACGACTTCAGGCTTATCTAATTTAAATAAAATAATAACATGCATAATTATAAAGGATTAGAACACCCAGATAAGCCATGCAAAAAAAAAAATTCGGAATTTTTTTTTTCAAAAAATCGAGATAAAAAAACGAAATAAGAAAAGAAAAGGAAATATATTTTTTTTAGAAATTTTTTAATATTTAAGTTTTTTTTTTAAAAAAAATTTCAATTTTTTTTTAAAATTAAATACTGAAAAAAAAAAAAAGGAGAAGAAAATTTTAAAAAAAAAAATTAAAAAGAAAAGGAAAAGAAAAACCTTTTTTATAATTTTTTTTTTTTGCATGGCTTATCTGGGTGTTCTAATCCTTTATAATTATGCATGTTATTGTTTTATTTAAATTAGACAAGCCTGAAGTCGTGCAGTAGTACTTTGCATGTTTTATTACCGTTGTGTTGTTATTATGCACATTTTTAATACAATTATATGAACTGTTGTATTTCTGAATGTCATCTGGACTTAGTTAAGGTTAGAACCTTAGACTGCATGAATTATTGTGTTTTTTGACTGCTAATCGCTTCTGATTATGCACTCGCTTGATCACCTCACATGTTAGGAGAAAGGTCATAAAATCAATCCAAATTGCCTGACAAATGTTTTTAAAAATGAACAGGGTAAAATGGTACCGAAAGGGCATTAGTTATTCAACTAATGTAACCAAGTCCCCGAATTCAGTTAATCTCTGGTTCATAGGAATAGAGTGATTCTTCCATCACTTTATTTGGGTTTCTAATCGACCCACCCCAAATCGATTAGTGGCGACTCCTTGATATAAACCATTGGCATGTTAAATACGTAAACCCTAAGTCGCGATATGATATGGGCTTGGGAGAGCCCCGAGTTAAGTCATGAACCTAGACTTAGCATGTACCAGTGAGCCCCCCCGCTTTTGCATGTTATCCAAAATTTGGGCTTGGGAGTTTCGTCGTCATGACAGATATGAAAGGACAAATTTATGCATCTACATTTTGCCCCCTGCATGAGCATTTTGAAAGCCTGTGAAAAGGACTGTTGTGCATAGAAAATAAAACATAAAAAATAATTCTTATCCTATTGTTGGTGCAACGATGAGTATGTTAATGCAATTTAACGAAAGCAGATAGGTGACGTGCATGATAAAACATTATGAATTTTTTTTTCTAAAATAGTATGTTAATGCGAACCGGGAATTAACTCACCTGGTCCTAGAATTAAACCGGACCGGACCAACTGGTCTGATCTAGTTCCAAGGTCGTTCTCGGATTCGATGATTTTTTTTTTTTTTTTTTTGGTTTCTTCTATTCCCTACAAGTGGGAGTATTTCAACATTAAAAGAAAAAAAAATTACTAATTAGGGTTTACTTTAGAATAAAAAATGAAAAAATTTAATAAATCTTAGCCAGTCTACGATCTAGCTCCTTATGTGAACTGGAAACTGGACCGGTTATTCCCGATTCCAAACATTTGGAACCGGGAACCGAATCGGTCCCCAAGGGCAACTGGTTGGTTCAGTTTGGTCTAGTCTGGTCTGATTCCCAAATTGGATCGGGACCGATGCACAAGATAGTGATAGTAATGATGTCACATTACAATATGAAGAAGAGTTTTGACCTGAGAGGTGTGGCGCTAATTACTAGCAATGATCTGATCCGGTTCAATTCCCAAAATATTAAAAATTTGTAAAATTAGTCTACGTCAGCGTCGGTCATGTCACGTAAGATGACCGGCGTTCATGTCAATGAATTCCAACCAAAATTGGCCGGATGGACTATATTGGCAAATCGTCAAAATGTTTAGGACTGAATTGGCATATGTGCAATAGGTTTATGAATTTTTTTGTACTTTTTCCTCATATGTTATTAAACCAATATGTAATTTCGTAGAGTGAAATCCCCTTTGAACTATATCTGGGTGGTAGGTTTGATTTGTTTTGCATAGTGCAAATTGCATATATTTCATGTCTTCTTGCTAACAACTTTTCATGTGTAAAGAGTTTTCAATGTGAAAACACATAGTCACAGATGAAGACTAGGCAGCCACTGACCGTTCCGACGTTCCGACGTGTATTCTCATCCCATCTATTAAGTACTCAAGGGGGCTGGAGATGTAGCTTCACTAGTATTGCCAACACCATAGTGGGTAATTCTTAGATCCGTGAGTAAGGGCTGCTATTCCAATAGAAAAAAAGAGTGGATCTGCAGGTCCAGATAAGTTGGCTTATCCTAAAAGAAAAATATTAAATGTACTAAGAAATCTTATTGAAAATTCACTTACTAAATGATGTAGAAAGTTTCAATATCCAATAGAGAACTGAACGGTTTTAAAATTGTGAGTTCGGTGCACCTGACAATTGTACCTGTATTCTTGCCGAAAGTTGTTTATTGAAAGGGTTAATATCACCAAAAAACACAAACTGGTAAACATATGACAAATTTACCCTAAACTAATTTTTTATCATGAAAAATTCCAAACTGGTATACCCGTGACAAATTTACTCCAAACTAATTTTTTAACCTCCAAAAACCTCAAATTGATATACCTATGATAAATTTTCCCAAAACTAATTTTTTGACTATAAAAAATCTCAAACTAGTACACATGTAACAAATTTACCCAAAACTAATTTTTTGACCACAAAAAACCCCAAACTGGTAATCTTGTGACAAATTTGCCTCCGTTAGCAGACCAATTTGGGATTTTTCGTGGCTGTGGACTTGCCACGTCACCATACCACGTCAGCAAATTTAATGATAAACTTTGACGGAAACTAACGGAGGATAAATTTGTCACAAGTATACCGGCTTGGGGTTTTTGGTGATCAAAAAATTAGTTTGGGATAAATTTGTCACATGTGTATCAATTTTGGGTTTTTTGGGTCAAAAAATTAATTTTGGGTAAATTTGTCACAGATATACTAGTATGGGGTTTTTGTGGTAAAAAAATTAGTTTGTGGTAAATTTGTCACATGTATACTAATTTAGAGTTTTTTTTATTATTAACCCCTACTTAAAATGATGGTAATTCTTAGATCCGTGAGTAAGGGCTAATATTCGAATAGTAAAAAAAGAGTGGATCTATAGGTCCCCATAAGTTGGCTTATCCGTCACGCCCGCACTTCACGGTCGCCACATCCCTCGCAAAGGTCAATTAGGTAATGCGACGTCCCCCACGACGTCGCCGACCCATACCCAACACAGTAGATTCAAAGCACATGCGGAAGTAATTAAAACCGCCCAGACTGTGAGATAAACGCATAACCGAGGGTAACCATTCATGAAAACAATACTTGTACCAATCTGGAAATCATTTACAATATCCAAGTACAGCCCGAATACCAAGAATCAAAAAGCGGTTCAAAGCCACTCTTGATGTAAAGGGATAAGTGGCTCGGGGCTCGAATTCTACAACTAGCCGGGGCTTCTCCCAAAAATGCATCAAGACACCAATCATCCTCAAGGTCGGGGATCTGAAAAGTCGGTTTTTCAACAACCGTGAGAATAAATCTCAGCGAGTAATTCCCTAAACCTAAACTAGGCTAACGTGCACCTCCTGACAAGTACTAAACAAACACACGCAGTCCAAACTATATATGACTCAGGCCCCCTCGGCCCAAATCTAGAACTTACCTGACCCTGCAGGTTAGACAGATCCATATATAATAATCACAGTACATAAGTGGCACTCATAATCACATATATGCCAATCACATGCTTATGCACTGATTCTCACGCCTCGCATGCCACCAATGCATGTTCATGTATGCAAATATCATGGACTTGACACGTCCAATTCCGGCCCACCGGCCCACCGCACGATCGCACACTAGCACACTAGCATACTTTGCCCAATTTATTGTTATCATGACTCGAGTCATCAATTTTTCACGGCCGGTCGTCTAGCCTGCCTTCCAAGTGCATGAGGCGCAGCAACCGATCCGCCCAATGTCTCTAGCCCGGCTTCAAAGTGCACTGAGGCGCAACAAATTTCTCCTTAAAAACTCATAGCATAATTCAAAGTGCATGAGGATGGTCAAACTTCCACGTCACGGGCATCGTCCCGCTCAAAGTGCATGAGGACAATGCTCGACCCAAGGTCACTACCCGTAGGTCCTTAGGTGATCACACAATTCATTATTATCTCATAACCTCGCGTAAAATGCATCCGGGGCATTTTAAGTTATCACAATGCACATGTCACTCAGGCACACTTACAAATGTACATGCCATGCCAATGCTCATGATACACAACCATGGCCATATATGCCCACACTTGGGCACTCACAAATTTCGCAATTGGCATTCAATTCAATTAATCAAGAGCCCAATAAATCAAATCATCCAATGCAGTCATGGCACAAATTCAACACGTAATTTATGCATATAAATCACCCAATTGGATCAGTATGAAACTTATGCACTCGAAGCTCGCCAAGCCACGCTATTCTTAGTCACACTAGGCACGTGGGCACTATGTCACGGAATTAATCACAACCACGCATAAAAATCAGCCAATTAATCTGCCAATCTAAACACTCCAGATAATTACACAATTAACCTCGAATTGATCGCGTCTTGTCCCATTTAAATCCCGATATGGCCAGCCTCCAAACAGATTAATTCGGGCCTATAAATATCCTCAAAATATTCTATTTGACTCTCCAAAATATCATCCAAATCCGCCACCACTAGACCAAATACGACGCCGCACTAAAATCCACGATTAAATCCAAACAATCCCGAACTCGGCCCGATTTAGTCCAAACTGACCAGCCCATTCATTGCGCCTCTCGGGCCACTAATCCTCCATTAATTCAACATACTAATCCGCCAAATTGACCACAATCATAGTCCCCAATCAATTTTACAATTTAACGCCTAAATTAACCCCTAAATAACCCTAATTAACCCCTAAACTCGTCTAAAAATGCGAATTATCCTAATTAGGGTTTAGGGTCAAACTCACCGGGTGTCCTACGCTTAAAACGGGCCGGATGAATAAAGTACTCGGTGAACAAGACTCGCCGGTGAACAAAGGACGCCTGAAATGAAAATGAGGACGCCTTAAGTGAATAGGAGCGAGAACGGCGGCGACGAGGCGGGCTCGGGGGCGGCTCAACAGACCGGTGGATCGCTGGTCGGCCGGGCGGCAACCGGGCGGGCGGGCGTGGCGGGGGGTGAGAAAGAGAGAGAGGTCGGGAGAGAGAGGTCGAGAGGAGGGAGAGGGAGAGGGAGAGTGGAGAGAGAGGGGGAGAGAGAGGCGGGCCGTTTTGGGAGATAGGGATGACCCATGGGCGGGACGGTGGGCGGGCGGCGGCGCGCGCGTTCGGAACAGGGAAGCCCTGGGAGGAGAGAAAGAGAGAGAAGAGGAGGAAAAGGTTAAGAGGCGACCACCGGGAGACACGACGGACCTCCGGGGGCCGGACGACGGGTTGGGCGGCGGCGCCTACCGGGCGACGCTGACACGACGGACGCTGCCGGGCGAGCCCCGCTTAAAATCAGCGCGAAATCGCATAGGCGGCCGAAGCCCGGGCGGGCGGCAACCGGGCGGAGCGGATGGTGGTCTCCGCACGGGCGAGGGCCGAGCGGAGGAAGAAGTGTGGAACCACTAGGTCCAGAGGAAGAAGGAGAAGAAGAAGAAGAGGGAAAAAGAAAAAAAAAAGGAAAGGAAGAGAGAGGAGAGAGAGGGAGCAGGTGGGGGAGGAGACGGACTCAATTTATTTATCAATCCGAGAGAGAGAGAGAGAGAGAGAGAGAAAAGAGAGAGAGAGAGAGAGAGAAAAAATTTGAAATGAAAATAATTTTCATTTCTTTTAATAAACGCAAACCGAGGGTCCAAATTAAAAATCGAAAATAGTCTACCGGTCCTAAATAGGCCTCGCAAATAAAAAGGGACAAAAGCCAAATTAATGAGACTAAATTTTAACGAGGGAGGTCTACTAGTCCAAATTCCCACTTGGTCAAAAACTCCCATTTTTTCTTCATTCCCGACAATCTAAATCATCGGCTATATTAATGTCGACACCGTCAATTTATTTATTCCCGAAACACCCGAAAATCGACTACCAAGTTCAGGGTCTAAATAACGATTTAAAATTCGATCGAAAAGCGATTCTAGCGAAATCTCTAGTTTAAAATAATAACCGGGAGTGATCGGGTTCCGGGCAAGATTTTACCATAAGCGCAATATTCGACAAATTATGCGTTTTATAAACCCCAAAATGGATAAAAATCCGGAATGTTACATTATCCAAAAGAAATATTAAATGTTCTAAGAAATCTTATTGAAATACTCACTAAATGATGTGGAAAGTTTCAATATCTAATAGAGAATTGACCGGTTTTAAATATTGTGAGTTCCGTGCACTTGACAATTGTATCTATATTCATGCAGCAAGATAAAATTTCCTATCATTGGTACAACGATGTGCATGTTGCAATTTCACGAAAAGTAGATACATGGCGTGCATAATAAAACAATATGAAAAGGAATAGTCATACTTCCTATGATTAAAAACGGAAGTTATCGTCATGAAATAATAGAATATTGAAATAACAAGACAAGATCTTTGTCGTTTTTTTTTTTTTCATATGCAGCTTCAACTATCAAATTTGAATTAAAATAAAGGAGATAAAAGAGAAAGCTTTTTTGTCAACCGTTGATAGAAAAAGTAAAAATGACATTGGATAAAAAGATAAGGGCAAGCTATTAGCATGATCAAATAGGGAATTTCTCAAAGGTTTGATTGAGAAAATCGAATAGAGCTAAATTAGAAGAACATACTAGGAGATAGAAATAAGAGCCAGAGGGATAACTTGTCTTGTAGTATTTGATAATGAAAACTTATAATTCGAATTAAGGAATATTCCAAATTAATCTAAATGATTGCAATATAAACTGAAATAGTAAAAAAATTGAGTACAACTTAGTATATGCCAGAAAAAGCGAGGGGTATGTCACGTGACAATATGAAGAAGAGTATTGAATTGAGAGTTGTGGCACTAATTACTAGTAATGATCAAATTAAAGAACTTGAACTGAGAAAGAATATCTATGAATTTTTAATAGGAAAGGTTAAAATTTGAATTAGAATTTCAGGAGATGGAAGCAAATAAACTTATATAAGGAGATATATTCTAATCGGAGTTAAAAACAAAGGTCAAAGGTACTTGTTAAAGCTTAATCATAACTCTATTAATCTTGTTCCTTGTGTGGATCTCTTTGTGTTCTTAATGTGTAATTAATATTTACGATCCTTTTCTTCTTGGAATATGATGTATCCTAACCTTTTGCTACATTGATGTCGCGGATACAAGCATACCATTACGTCTAGATACATTTCATTAAGTTCCAACCATAGAATGACGGATTACTCTAAGTGAGAAAAGATTCTAACGTGGTTTATGGTATCAGAACTAATCGTTCTACCATTCAACCACGACAGACTAGCTAAAGTTCAATTCTTCAATATAAGATTGGTTTTGCTGCAATTTGTTATAGTTATTCTAAATGTAAAACAATTGGACGAGGACTGTGGTCCTCATAGCAATTCCGTTCGTTTTTCTCGTGCCCAAGGAATGTGGTCCTCATAAGATATTTAGGTTAATAAATTCCTCTAGACAACTTCGAAGCTGACACTAAAGAAGAGATAAATAAATCCCTCACATTAATGGGACATGGGCCATCATGGGGCGCCATGTGTGAGGAGGACAAGGGTCGACATGAAGGCCACTAAAAAAGAGATAGAAAATAGGTTGAGTTATCACTAACGAGCGCAGTTTGAAACTCACCTTATCAAAAGTCTAAAAAATATCCCCAATAAACAACAATAATCTAGGATCCCGCCACATATTAAAAGTCATTCTTTCATTGATGAATGCTCATGTGAAATCAATCTACAACAAATCCTTGATAATGAAATTTGATAGTCAATTCACTAAATTGCATAGTGGAATGATATGTTATTTTTCACGGATATGAAAGGACAGATTTATGCATCTACATGTTGAACTCTGCATGAGAATTCTCAAAGTATGTGAAAAGGATTGTTGTGGATAGAGAAGAAATCATAAAAAATAATTATTAAGATTTATCCTATTGTTGGTGCAACGATGGGTATGTTAATGCTCTTTAACGAAAGCAGACAGGTTTGATTTGTTTTGCAGGGCACAAATTACATATATTTCATGGCTTCTCGTTAAACCAGTCTATATATGTATATATATGGGGTATCTGTTTGGAGAGTAATTTAGAAACCCATTTACATCTTTTCGTGTGTAAAGAGTTTTCGATGTGAAAACACAAAGTTACGGATGAAGACTAGGCAGCCATTGATCGTACCGATGTTCCTTTGTGTATTCTCATCCCATCTAATAAGCACTCAAGTGGGCTTTTGGGGATCTAGCTTCGCTAGTTTTGCCAACACCATAATGGGTAATTCTTAGATCCGTGAGTAAGGGCTGATATTTGAATAGAAAAAAGAGGGATCTACAGGTCCTCGATAAGTTGGCTTATCCAAAAGAGAAATTTTAAATTTACTAAGAAATGTTACTAAAAATTCACTCACTAAATGATGTGGAAAGTTTCAATATCCAATAGAGAACCGAACGGTTTTAACATTGTAAATTCAGTGCACCTCACAATTGTACCTATATTCTTGCCAAAAGTTCTTTACCGAAATGATGCGGCAAGATAGAATTTCATCAGTTATATAAAGTGTAAGACCCAATACAAATTCATTCCATTCATCAGTAGCTGCATTACCCATCAAGTTGTAAAACTCTTAAATATGCAATTTCGAGCTTCTAGCGTTCTATGCTAGCAAGAGATGTCTTCTGAGACTGGAAATTAACATTCTTATCTACCGAAGAAACGCATGGTCCCTCTCATCCATTCTGTCCGTAGTGCTATTTAATGTAGGTGGGCATGCAAACAAACATGGAATATTCACCTCAAAATTGACGATTTTCTATTATATAATCAGGAGCGTGTTTCACGTGCTAGATATTATACAAAAACAACTCTATCACGTAACTTATCACGTAATAAGATCGTGCATGGCGCAACAAAAAGGTAGAGTCTATAAATTGCATGGAAGCGAGATTGCGTTTCCACAAGCCTTTCAGGGAGAGAGTGAGAAAGAGAGAGAGAGAGAGAGAGAGAGAGAGAGAGAGAGAGAGAGAGAAACAGATACCATGGGAGTCAACAGCTCAAGGCCATGGACTGAGCTCAGCGGCGAGACCAACTGGAAGGACATGTTGGATCCTCTCGACGAGGATCTCCGGATGTACCTCATACACTACGGAGAACGAGTCCAAGCCATCTACGATGCGTACAACGGCCAGACGGAGTCGGAGGGCTACGGCCTGCCCCTGTTCCCGATGGACAAGCTCTTCTCTGAAGTGGGTCTCAAGACGGACAACAACCCGTTCTGGTACGAGGTGACCCAGTACTTCTATGTGCCAATGTACGAGACCTTTCTGTTGCAGCCAGACAGGTGTTGGATCGGGTATGTCGCGGTGAGCACCGACGATGGGAGCAAGACTTTAGGGAGAAGGGACATTTTGGTCGCTTGGAGAGGAACGAAGGATCCCCTGGAGACCTTCTCCGATATTCAAGATGATTTGGTCCCGGCGACCGACATTTTCAAGCATGACACCGATACTAAGATTCACTCTGGCTTTTACAGTTTGTACAGGAAGAATGATATTTTAAATCCGTACACAAAGCATAGTGCCAGAGACCAGGTACGAAACTTTCACTCGATTTAAAGATTGCTCTTGCTAATTTACTTCCGAATAAGCTCCAAATTGCCTTCACTTTTTTTTTTATTTTATATAAATCTAAAAATATGATAAGATGTAGCACGTGATGTTTCGACTACTTTGTCAAATTAATACTGGTATTGATGGATTACTTTGGTCAGGTTCTAAGGGAGGTCCGGAAGCAAGTGGATACCTATGCCAGCAAAAATGAGACCATCAGCATAACAGTGGTCGGCCACAGCCTAGGCGCGGCTTTGGCAACGATCAACGCGCTGGACATCGTGACCAACGGCTACAACGTGCCCACCGGCCACCCCGGGAAAGCCTGTCTGGTGACTGCATTCCCCTTCGCCAGCCCCAAGGTCGGGGACGAGAACTTCCAAAAGAAGTTCTCGTCGTCCGAGAAGCTCCGCGCCCTTCGCGTGACCAACGCCATTGATATCGTTCCCTTCCTCCCTCCAATCAGATATTACCACGTCGGTGAACAGCTGATGGTTGACTCGCGCAAGTCCCCGTACCTGAGGCCTCTCACTGATGGTCTGACTACTGCCATAAGCATCGGGCATCAGTTGGAGACATACCTGCACTTAATCGCGGGCACAAAAGGGATCGATAGCAAGGACTTTGATCTCGGTGGCCGTCGTGGGATTGCGCTGGTGAACAAGGGAAAAGATGCTCTGAATGATGACTGCAAAATTCCGGCGCAGTGGTGGGTGGCCAAGAACAAGAACATGGTCCAGAATGGGAACGATGGAAGCTGGAGCTTGGCCGCTCCATACATCCCACCTCCACCAGAAGATGATAAAAAAAAATAGTCCCAAGTCTCAATATATAAAATATTATTGTGTGATCAGCTATTACCAATAAGTTGCTGCTTTATGACTTAGCAGTACCATAATAAAGGTTGGGGTAAATGCCAACAAATAAATTTCAAACTATACCCATTGTAGCACAGATATCTCGAACTTTTTTATGTCACAAAAAATCTCAAACTTGTCCAATGTGACATAATTATCCCAAATTTTTTTGTGTCATAAAAAATCTCAAACTTCTACCACTGTGAAAAATATATCATTGATAAAACCAAAATATGAGGCATATATGCCACACATGTAAAAGTTAGGGATTTTTCGTAATGCAAAAAAAAAAAATTGGGATATTTATGTAACAATGAGCATAATTTTGAGTTTTTTGTGATATTTGTCCGTAAGATTCTTGGTGCAAAAGTGGAGTGGTTTGATTGAGTTGTACTAGCGGTACTAAGTTATGCGTCTGTTCTTGTGTTTGCCTTAATGTCCTGAAATAAATATGGTCTTGAAAGAATAAATAGAGATTGGCTTCAGTATTATTTGCTTTCTTGCAGTGGTTTTATTGTATTAGTCCTACTCCCGTAATTTGCCCTCACTTCTTTATATCTAGCCTTCCAGGTTGATATCCTTTAAATCCTTTGAATTCAACCCGCGTGCTAGTCTTCAAGAGTCCGATTGATTGCCCATTACTATGCGTAAATAAAATGGAAGCTAATGCATCCGATTTGTTTGAGTTGAAGCAATCAAGTTGTTCTTGCTTTTCCCATAAAAATTTCAAAACATCATTCAAATTACCAAAAATCATGAAAAATTTATGTGTGAACGTACGTCTCAACATTCGCATTTTGTGAAAATTTAAAATGCTGCGGGTTTGCAATAATCAAATCGCGTGCACCATAGTACTTGAATTAAATAAAATGTAAAAAGTGAAAGTCAATCCAGACAAGTTGAAAAATATTCTAAATAATCACAACCCTCTCTCTCTAAATTTCTTTGGTTGTCTCTGACTCGACAACAAATGAGTTGATATGTCTAATGTAAATCAATTTTTATGCATTCATAATTTGGTCGATCACCTTAAATCTACCTAATGCAAAGGAACTTACTTATCATGCATTTTTATGAGGGTTTGCCCGTATGGCAATTCGCAATGGGAATTAGTTATAAATAATCAAGAAGGAGGCGAATTGGTTGTTGAACGAAACTTTACTTTTTCGTGAATAAGTAACGAGTTGTGCTTTGGTACTTTAAAAGTTGCATACTTGATTCTTCTACTAAATGACAACAGAAAAGTTGAACAAATAGAAGGAGAATCAAGAATTCAATGTATAGTGGTTCAACTTTCCCCGCTCTAACAGATGAAATTAGGCTAGAATTCACATCGCAATCTTTGATATGTTGACAACATATATAGAAGATGCTTCCTTCCCCTCGTAGCTTCTACATCTATCTACACAAGTAAGCCTCGCTATACTCGTCACTCTTCTCTCATATTACGGACATCGACCTTAAAAAATATTTGATTAAAAAAATTGATGGAAGGATTTAAATTGTCACCAAGAAATAATATAAAGATTGGAATTGTAACCAAACGAAGAATAAAAATTGAAAGGTATTGCCTCCAATACTAGAAAGATGAAAAAATTAATGTATTTTGCCAAAAAAAATTGTATTTATGCAAAAACTAATTAATCTACCTTCCGCACATATATATTCCGCACCATTTCGTTGTGCGAAATTAATTTCCCATTAGAAAACTACGAAATTTTCCAAAGTCAAATGCAATAAATCGCTCCTTGTCAACGACGAGCAAAAATGACATTGGGCGATAGTCATGGAGGAAAAGATAAACTTGGCTCCTCCTCCTCCTTCTCCTCCTCCTTCTTATGATATTAAGAAATGAAAACAAAACTTTGGCATAGATATGATGCATGAACAATCACAAAAAATGTGAGGGGCTCAATTTATTTTCAATTTAGGATGATACGCCAATAAGCATGCGACCTTGCTGGTAAAGGGATTGGGAGGTGAAGACGATAGTATTACAGTTGCGGGGTTCGACTCATGCGCTCTATAGGAGGGTGAGCAAAAATAAGAGAGTGTGGAGAGATAGAGATAGAACAAACAAAAAAAAAAAAAAATTAGGGTAGTATGCAGCCCAATGTCCCAATTCATTATTGAATATCTTCCTTTCATAGAGATTACAAAGTTACTGCAGTGGTAATTTAGTAGTACTGCAGCGGAAGATCGTTCCATGATTCACGAACATAGCTATGACCACTCTTTTTTGTTAGGTATGGAAAGATTTATAAGAAAAATGGATTTAAGAAGAAAAATTATGTTTTACAGATCTACATAACACTTTCACCGAAAAATTTTGGTAAAATACGACAAGTGTTTCCCTACCCAAGATCATTCCATGATTATCAAAACATAAGTTGAGGAGATTTGCCCCTGAGATTTCTTATCTATGTGGAAGGGCCAGCGTTGCGCTTAGACGGGATGAAATAGAGAGCGCGCGACAGGAGACGCCAGCAATTCTAGTGGACTTGGAGACAAAGTGGTAGTTGAGGAGTTTTAATTCACGTTTTTCCAGAGTTCTCTAAATGGTTCGCTGTCGAGGTCAACAGAAGTGCTGAAATGCATACGTTCAGAAGTCGAAAGGTGCCTTGATTGACTGAATTGATGGAGTACTTATATTAAGCCGATCAAAAGGGTTGACACGATTATACCATGTGACAATATTACCGTAGGAAACCATCTATAAATAGGCTGCCACATATCTACCGGGGTGGGGGTGGGGGTGGGCGTGGGGGTGGGCGTGCGTGGGTACGGGCCCATCATGGACTGCTATGTGTCGGAAGGACATGGGTCGACACCAAGGCCACCAGAAAGAGCTAGGGAGTAGACCGGGCCATCCCTAACGAGCCTAGCTTCAAGTCTAGTCATGACAGTAGTACTCTCATTCTTTGAGAGCATGCACGTTTTAAATCTTGGTCACCTTTATATCATTGAGAACAATAGAACTTAAACAACTATTCTAAGTCCTCCTACAGTAACATGGTTTAGGTACTTATTAAGCCTAATCATAACCGCATTAATCTCATTCTTTGAGTGGATCTCTTTGCATTCTTGATGATTAGTGATTATGATCTTTTTCTTTTTGTAATATGATGTATCATAACCTTCTGTTCCACTGATGTCACTAATACATACAAACTATTACGTCTAGATACATTTCATGAAACTCCAACCACAAGATGAGATTACTCTTATTGAGAAAAGCTTTAAAGTGATTTATTACGTTAGAATTAGTTGTTTTACCACACAATCATCACACACTGGGATAATTTTCCAAAAAGTTCTAAACCTATCGTACTGCAGCCAATTCAGTCATAAACCTTTCAATTATGTCAATTTAGTACTAAACCTTTTGAAAATTTGCTAAATTAGTCCTAAACATATTATTTAAATATTTGGCCGAAATGACTATATTGACAAATCGCCAAAAGGATTATAACTAAATTGGCAAATTATCAAAAGATTTAGAACTACATTGACATAATTGAAATGTTTAGGACTAAATAGGCAAATCGTCAAAAGGTTTGGACTAAATTGGCATAATTAAAAGGTTTAGGATTGAATTGGCCTCCGTACAATAAATTTAGGACTTTTTGGACTATTTTCCCACTGCACACTACCTAAATTTAATTCATTGATATATGATTGATTTTGCTATATTTTATAGTAGTTATTCTGAATGTAATAAACAATTTGGTCGAGGGCTGTGGTCCTCATAAGTCCAATGTTCACTTCACAGCAATTCCCTCAATTTTTCTCGCGCAAAAGGTTAAACTCCCTTCATTCTTCACGTGCGCGAGGACTGTGGTCCTCATCATAAGATATTCTGAATTAATTCTCATAGACACCTCCCAAGGACATTGGACCGCGTAGGGCACTAAACGAAAGATGAGTGAGTCCCTTACGTTTTTGGTAGTGAAAAGGAATGGCATGCATCAAATGTCTAACACTAGGATTCTACATTGCATAAATGTGCAAATTTCCTATTCTCTAAGGCTCCGTGTGTTTTGTGGAAAATGAATGATTTGAAATTTTTTTTTTAAAAACAAACACTTATTCCGCTTGGTATAATTAGTCAATCAAAAATGTTTTCATTATAGAATACAATTTGTCTAAATATATTCACGGATAATGAAAATATTTTTCGTTCATTCATTTTTATAAGCAATACAAGCGATCGTTTGTTGACACATAATTTTGCCCATCTCGTTAAATCAATGCCTAAATTGTAAGTGGGCCAAATTGAGGTAAAAGGGAGACAATGAGTTCAAAAAAAAAAAATTAAAAAAATTAAAAAAATTATTTAACAAAAAAGGAGGAGGATCGATCGGGCCGATTTGGTCCCGCCCGATAGGGCCAGCCCTTTTTTCATTTTTTTTTTTGAGCCCAACCCGTTTATTTTTTCCTTCTTTTTCAGTTTGTTCTTTTCGGCCCACTTTCGGCTTATTTTTGGCTTGGCTGCCCCGGCCCAACCTGGCCTTTCTTCTAGCCTTCAGCCCAGCCCCTCAGCCACTCCTTCCTCTCACGCTCACGCTCAGCCGGACGGGACAAACAGGAACGACAAAAACGCTTTGCGCGAGGAAGATGTCGATCGCGATTTCAGAAGGGAGGAAGTGTTGTGCAGTGCTGCAACCTGGCCACACAAGGACCAAGAAGACTTGCAGCCATTTTAGCCAAAAAGGGACCCGATTTATTCCCAAGTAAAGGACCGGCTGTTTGCACATACAGAAACAGAGAAAGCACACTGATCAATGGTGCCTTTGAGCTCGAAATGGAAGGCTAGGGTGGTTGGCATGGTTGACCATTGAAGGCTGTTGATGGTCGAGACAAAAGCTGGGTTCAATTTTAAAAAGATGGAGAGGGGTCCAGAAGAGAACGGGAGAAAAAAGGGAGCAGAGAAGAACAGAGGGAAAAAGCCGAAAAAGAAGAAAAAGAAGAAGAAGAAGGGTAGGGGGTCTAAGAAGAGAGCGCTCCGGCTCCTCCACCGGCGAGGATTGCTGGCAAATCTCTTGTCCCCTCCCTGAGAGTCGACCACCATTGCCGGACGCCCGTCACGTCCAGCTGTTGCATCTCGCCTCAGTCCGTCATGAACAAAGAAGAGAAAGTTAGAGGAGGGACCGAGAGCTTTTGGGAGAAAATTTGAGTGTAGGGAGTCCCCATCCGCCTGAAGAAGACCCCGAGGTGCCACTGACAAGCATCTGACCGCCGCGCTTCATCCCGGTCAATCATAACCAGGTGGGTTTTCATCACATCTTGCTCTGTTTCGGGTTTTGTTCTCCTGCCTCTCGGGTGCCTGGCACACCGAGCCTATTCGGTGGTCGCGCGGCGCCATCGATAGATGCTCGTACTCATTTGACACTCAATGAGGTTAGCTCAAACGTTGTATGTCGAAGAGAACCCATGAACCGTGTCAAAATCAGCCTCGAAAATCCAAGTCTCAGTCGCCTCCCACATGCTCGATAAAGTGCCTGAACGTATGCCGAAGCTAAAAAACGTGAAATCAGTGCATAAGATCTTCGATTTATGTTTTATTAGCTTGGAATTGATGTTTGGTCACTGACTCTTTGATTCCCTGTGATTTTATGGCATGTTAACTCCGGCACGAGTCGGCCATGCGTGCATTCCGTACCCGCCAGAAAGCTCTCTGTTGCCGGATCGATGCCCGCAGCTTCAAGCCGCCCCCATTAGTTCAATATCTCGGTTTCTTGTCTGGTGCGTTTGGTTGTTAGGCTTAGTGTTTTTCTTGTGGGTGCGAGGTTAGTGGTCGAAGGATGAGTTTTAGGTCGCCGGTGAGGAGGGGTGGTTTTCTTTAAGTCGCCGGCGCGATCGCCGGAACGTTAGACGCCGGTGACGGCATAAGGCCAGTGTCTGCCATCAACGCTGACAGCCCGAGTCGATGGCCGGCGGTGAACATCCTCGTTGCCGACTTGAAGGAGAAAGTTCTTGGGAGAAGAGGTCTCCATGAGGAGCAGAAGGGGGACGTGCATGGGCATGCAGGGGAAGAGAAAAAGTAATAAAAAATAGAAAAAAAATTAGAAAAGAAAGAGAAACACAAAAAAAGGGAAAAAGAGGAATAAAAAAGAAATCATGAAAGAAAATTGTCACGCCCCGCACCCTACGAGCACGCGATCATCCCTCGATGGTCGAACATTGAATGCGACGTCCCAGATACGTCGCCGACCCAACCCAAACATCAGATATTAAGCACGCGCGGAAACAAATAAAAACAACCCGGACAATTAATAATGACAAAGGGTAACCATAGCACAAAACAATAACTAGAATTTCTACACTTGACAAATACATACTACGCCCACAAAAGACAATCCCTAAACTAGGCCACAACAACAGAACCACATCCCTCAAGGTTCGCCACTTACTCCTCTACAATAGGGGGGAACTCAAAATGCCGGGTACTTGACCCGTCCTCGATCGCCGAGATACTCTTGCAGCGTCTCCAATCACTCATGGTCGCGGATCTGAAAGTGATTATATAATAACCGTGAAACAGAGTCTCAATAAGCAACAACCTAAACCTAACCTAGGCTAATGCGTACTCAGACCAGTCTAACATGCGAACTACCAAACAATACAATCACTTTCACATGCTAGGCTTACCTCTCCTCGAACCACGTACAACCCCCGCATATTAGTCCAAATATGATAATGCAAGTACAAATCACCGCCACATCACAATCATCAGCACACGTACTTCCACTCAAAATCGCTTAATCCAAACAAGCACCCAACCCATCCAACCAATCATCCACGCGCACCATCACCAATTCGATCAACATCCACACGCTCAACCAGTCAATCCAATCACACACTCAATCGATCAATCCAATCACACGCTCGACCAGCCAATTCGGTCACATGCTCAACCAGCCAATCTAATCACCGCTCAACCAGCCAATCCAATCACACAATCAACCAACCAATCCAATCACACAATCCGGCACACGTGGTCGAACATCTTTCCGACCAGCGCCCGCTGCGCCTCGGGCCCAATCTCACATTAGCGTAAACACGCTCGGGCTCATTTTCACTTTGCCCGTAAACACGCCTCGCCCAACTTTCTTTCCAATGACCCGCGTAAACCGCCTCGGGTCTAACCTTCCTTTCCTGACCCCGTAAACACGCCTCGGGCTCAACTTTCTTTCCAATGACTCGCGTAAACACGCCTCGGGTCCAATCATGCCTTTAACAGGCCACCGTCAACCGTCTCAAGCCCGCGTTCCAATCGCCCACCGCCTATCAAACCTTCACACGGACCAACACGCCCCAAGTCCGTAGCCCTCCGATCAACTGGGCTTAAAATCGACAGCAATCACACGCCATTCAATTCAATCAATTTCACGCCAAACAACTCACATTCACAACTCGGCCCAATTCACACTTCGCCACCCAATTCACAAAACCCGACGCTCAAGTCGGGCCACGCACAATTATCCACTCAAGCACTCCACTTTAAACAAATCTAATTTAACTCAATTAGAACACCACATAATCTAATTTAATCATAAAGTAATTAAATTAAATACACGCCTAGCCGTCGAGCCCGAATCGGTCAATGAAATACCCAAAATACTAAGTAGGGTCTAGGAAGTCGCTACCAAATTTTGGCCCGGAAAAGTCGGCTCGGGCCCAAATTGCCCGGTGAGAAGTTTGACCGGTGCGGGGGTTGGCCACAGCGCTACCGACCGCCAAAGTGGGCATAATGGCCGATCGGGCGTGCCTAGTGTGTATGCGCGGCAAAACGCGGGCGGCGTGCCCTGTATGCCCGCTGGATGGGCCACGCCGCTGGGGCGTAACGGGCTGGCACGGGCGACGGGCGCGGGGGTTTGGCGCGCCAAGACAGGCCACGGCTTGGTCATTGAAGAGCCGGGCTGGGGCCGACCGCCGGCGTGGCGGCCCAGTGAGGTGGCGGCCCGGCCCGGCAAGCCCGGTGCGGAAGGGCGACTCCGTGGCCCGGCGGCGACGAAGCGGCTCTGTTGTCGCTAGCGTCTCGTGAGAGAGAAAAGAGGAAGAAGCGGCCGCAGGCCAGCGAGAGAGAAGAGGAAGGGAAGATTGACGGCTGGCGACGCGCCGGAGAGGAAGATAAGGGCTGTCGGGCGGCGCGCAGTTGTGGCGGGTCGGGCGCCAGCGGGCGGTCGGGGCGCGATGGCCGAACACGAGCTTTGGCGGGCAATGAGGGTCGGGCCACGTAAGAGAGCGGGCGTAACCAAACGTGGCTTGGCCAAGGGGAAGAAGAAGAAAAAGAAGAAGAGAAGAGAAAGAGAAAGGCAGGAGAGAGGAGAGAGAGGAAGAGGGTGTCAAAAGGGGGGGCAGCATGCAGGGGGAACGTGCGCGTAGGGGGGGTAGCGTGCACGGCAAAAAGAAAAGAAAGGGGAGGGGAGAGAGAGAGAGAGAGAGAGAGAGAGAGAGAGAGAGAGAGAGAGAGAAAGGAAGAGAGAGAGAGGGGAACGCACGCTCGGGGAAGGGAACCGGCAGAGGAGAGAGGAGAGAGAAAGAGAGAGAGAGAAAAGAGTTTAAATTTCAACTTCAAGCGCGAACTAACGGACACGGTCCAAACTAAAAACTGACCTAATAGTCCCGATTTAAATCTGGAAAAAGGCCTAACAACCCGCGATAAATCCCAACAATATTCTAGGGCACACGGCCAAAATAAAATAACTCAAACCACACTACGAGGGAGGTCTACCAGTCCAAATTCGCACCCGGTCAAAAATCCATTTTTCCACTATTTCTGACAATCTCGATGCTGGCCACAATAATATCGACACCGTCCAATTTATTTCGTCCCGAAACTCCCGGAAATCGACTGCCAAGTTCAGGGTATAAATAACGGCCAAATTCGATCGAAAAGGATTCTAGCGAAATTTCTATTTTTAAAAACAAGAACCCGAGAGTGATCGGGTTCTCGGGCAAAATTCCATTATAAGCGCACTGACGAATTACACGTTTTATAAACCTCAAAAATGGGCCAAAATCCGGAATGTCACAAAAATAGAAAAAGGGATCCCGGGCGGGTCGGAAATCCGGGTCAGGCAGTCGGGCGGATCGGGTCAGGGGATTCGGTCCGGAATTGTTATTTTATTAATAAAAATATTAAAATTTTAAAAAAATTCGAAAATGCTTAAAAATCCAAAAAATATTAAAAGTCTAAAAAAATTAAAAAAATTTAAAAATTCATAAAATTTCAAAAATATTAAAAAATTATTAAAAAATACAAAATCAAAATTTAAAAAAATCAAAAAGATTAGGAAAAATTCCAAAAAAAAATCCAAAAAATTAGGAAATGTTCATAAATCAGTTTTTGGCTTAATTTCACTAAATTTTAGGTTAAAATCTCAAAAAAAAAAAAGAGAAAAAAACCCTTTAAAAAATTTTCCAAAATCGGATAAACCATTAGGGCTTTATTTTAGGGCTTTTGATTATCTTTTCCTTTCTAAAAACGATATTAGGTCGTTGGTTGTTTATTTTCTTTATGATTATCTGGTTGCGCACTTTTAATATATTGATTGTTATCTCCTATTTTTAGAACAATTGGGTGGAATCTTAGATTTTTCGATAGGCTGCCCGGTATGTTAATTTGCAAACATTCAAATTTAAGTACCAAAAGGGCACTAGTTAGATCGCTAGTGTAATCAAGTCCCCGAATTTTGGAATCTCTAATTTTCACACGTATCGAGACGATACTCTCTCGTCTCAATCAAGATTTATAGCCAACCCTTGATCATAATTAGTGGCGACTCCAATGGAATGCATAATTTAGATAATTCTCATCGCATAAGGTATGAGGCTTGGGAGTGTCTCGGTCTTTGGATTAATGAACTATTTGATTCGTATTCCAAACGAATCAATCGATGTTTATATCCATTGATAAATACATCTTGGCCTAACCGATCGATTCGGGGAGGTTGCGACATCGTTTTAAGAAAATATTTTCCAAATCATTTATCTTTCGCAAAACAAATAGAGTCTTAAAGTTTTTATTTTGAGAATAGGAAAAATCAAAGAAAGAAAGAAATGATGTAGAAGCACCGACTTATATGAAGCAAATAAGTTCAAGAGATTAGCAAGGAGAGTAAAGTTGTCTAATCAAACTGCAATGTTTTAGCTAAGGGGTCACACTTTTTCCACTCCCATCATAGCTAAAACATTTCCTATCACGGTATTTTAATAATATCAACCTTTGTGGGTCACATCCTTTGTTAGCACCACTTTCTATTTTGTTGTGGTGTCCCGTTTGTTTTCTTCTTTGTCTTTTCTCGTGGGTTCCATTTTCCTCCTTTTTGCTTCTACGCTCCCTCTTAATTCTAATCATGGTTCTAGAGTGGTCTGCCTCTGTCACTTGTTGTCCAGACCGCGTTGCCCTCTTTAATTTTTGAATCTTTAATCGGAGTTTGATACTCAACACAATAGACCTAAAGGCTCTGGCATTGAACTTCTGAACGGCAATTAGAAGACGAGAATTTGAATAATTGACAGCCAATAATGTTGCCCCTTCGCATAATCGCCTCTTAATCGCCAGCAATGGCGGCTAGGCAACCAAGATTAGCGCAGAAGTAGGAGAACTTGTGGGGGTGAGGAGGGGCAAATCCTCACCAGGGGATGGGATTGTGATTCTTGAATGTGGCATTTTCAATTTGTGTAAACAACTTAGTCAGGACAAGGGCGGATTCAAGCAATGGATGAGGTTGGTAGGTGATGGCGAATCCACGATGATAATGACGATCAGGACCGCGAAGATGAAGATGGAGAATTGGACATTACTAATAAGCTTGATGGGGATTTGGGTGAGGGCTTCAGCTCCTAGATTTGAATCTTTAATGAGAGTTTTTCTTGTCTTTGTGATTAATCAATCGAAGAGTTTGATGTGAAATGGAACAACGAATAACATAGAGAACGAAAGGGACGGTATGGGGTTAAAGAGTGAAGAGATATGAGACGGGCTTTTCACTTACAGTTGAGCTTTGAGTTGAAGAAATGGAGATTAAAGAGGACTAGTTGGGTCAGGAGGAGGTTGTTGCAAATCCAGGCTTCAACTCCGGAGTTGCGTGTGTCAGAGAGTGACATTCTATTTTTTGGCATGAGAGGGATGTTTCAGAAAGAGAGAGACGGAGAGAAATAAATAAGAAGAAGGAAAGTGACACATCGAGAAAAAGAGAAAGAAGAAACACAACAGAAGGATGCTTAAAAAGGTGGGACCAACAAAGATTAATACTATCAAAATATTGTGATATGGAGTGTTTTAATCATAGTGGGAATAGAAAAAGCGTGACTCAATAGTAATGATGTCACATGACAATATGAAGAAGAGTTTTGACTTGAGAAGTGTGGCACTAATCACTAGCAACGATCAAATTAAAGAACATCTACGAACTTCTCATAGAAAAGATTAATCTTAGAACAAGTGTGTCACGAGATAGAAATAACGTATTAAGTTATATAATGAGATATATTCTACTAGAAGTTAAAACAAAAGGTGAAAGCTACCATGCATGAACGAAATCAGAAACTGAAAGAATTTTTACCAACGAAATACTTTTAGAAGAGGTAAATTAAGAGACAAACGCGTCATGCTAGTGCTTGGCACTTCGCCCGTCACGCATGGTACTCAAAACCACTAAGTAATTTTTTTATCACGATTACATTCAAACTGTTACGTCTAGATACATTTCATGAATCTCCAACCACCAAAGACTAACTAAAGTTCATTCCATCAATATATGATTGATTATGTTGTATTTTGCAATAGATATCCTAAAAGTAATCAACAATTGGTTGAGGACTGTGATTTTTCTGGTTAAAGTGTTGTCTCACTTCGCTTAACAATGGATTCAAATGTTCTTTACATTCATGTGGTTTAAGTACATCTATCAGCTTCAACTTTTTGGTTGTACTTTCTAATGCTTATAACTCCACTGTTCACTGATGACGATTCCTTTCATTTTTTTCATGCACGAGGAATGGAATGGTCCAACAAATAAGACAAGCATATATTCCAGAACTAATGTGGTCCAAGAGCTAAGAGTCTTTTCTCTCCCTCCCTTTCTTCATGATCGGATGTCTTCCTTTCATAGAGATTGCAAGCTGCTGTGCTGTTTATGTGGCAGTACACTACAAAAAAAACGGATTTTTGCCACGAAAATTTTCCAACGAAAAATTTTCGTCGCAAATTTGCGACAAATTTTCCAACGAATCGCAAAATTCGTTTGGAAATTTCAACGAAAATGTTTTTGTTGGAAATTTCCAACGAAAATGTTTTCGTTGGAAATTTCGTTGGAAATTTCTAACAAAAACTTTTGTTGGAAAATTCCTTGAAATTTCAACGAAAAAATTTTCGTTGAAATTACCAACAATTTTCCAACGATTTTAAAAAACATTAATTTTATTAGGCATTTTCTATATTTGTTGGAAAATTAGTTTGAAATTTCCAACGAAATTTCCAACAATTTCAATTTTCGGCAATTTTTTCGTAGGGTACAATTTTTAATTGGAAAATTAGTTGAAATTTCAACAAAAATTTTTTTGTTGAAATTTCCAACGAATTTTCCAACTATTTAAAAAAACATTAATTTTATTAGGCATTTTTATATTCGTTGGAAAATTCGTTGAAATTTCCAACGAAATTTCCAACAATTTCAAATTTCGCCCAATTTTTTCAGTAGTGTACAAAATCCATTGAAATTTCCAACGAAAAATTTTTCGTTGGAAATTTCCAATGAATTTTCCAACGATTTAAAAAAAACAATAATTTTATTCGATATTTTTATTTTCGTTGGAAAATTTGTTGAAATTTCAAACGAATTTTCCAACGATTTTAAAAAAACATTAATTTTATTCGACATTTTTTTATTTTTTAGTTTTGGAAATTTCGTTGGAAATTTCTAAATCTAAATTTCCAACAATTTCAATTTTCGGCAATTTTTTTCGTAGTGTACAATTTTTAGTTTAGAAAATTAGTTGGAAATTTTCCAACGAAAATGTTTTAGTTGGAAATTTCCAACAAATTTTCCAACAATTTAAAAAAAACGTATAATTTTATTAGACATTTTTTATTTTCGTTGGAAAATTCGTTGGAAATTTCCAACCAATTTTCCAACAATTTCAATTTTAAGGCAATTTTTTTTTGTAGTGTACAATTTTTTAGTTAGAAAATTAGATTTAATTTTGGTAACGAAAATGTTTTTAGTTGGAAATTTCCAACAATTTTCCAACGATTTAAAAAAACAATAATTTTATTCGACATTTTTTATTTTCGTTTGGAAATTTAGTTGAAATTTCCAAACGAAATTTCCAACAATTTTGAATTTTTTTCTAGCAATTTTTTTAAGTGTACAATTTTCGTTGGAAAATTCGTTAGAAATTTCAAACAAATTTTCCAACGATTTCAAAAAACCCGGTACTATTCGGCATTTTTATATTCGGTGGGAAAGTTCGTTGGAAAATTCCAAATCAATTATCCAAATCAAATTTTAATTTCCCGGCAATTATTTCAGTGTGTACAATTTTCGTTAGAAAATTCGTTGGAAATTTTCCAACGAAAATGTTTTCGTTGGAAAATTCCAATGAATTTTCCAACGATTTAAAAAAAACATTAATTTTATTCGATATTTTTTATTTTCGTTGGAAATTTCGTTGGAAATTTCCAACGAAATTTCCAACGAATTTTAAATTTTCAGCAATTTTTTTCGTTCAATTTCAAAATCTCTCTCTCTCTTATCCTCTCTTCCCCCTTCCTCCTCCGCCCCCTTCTCCTCCTTTCTCTCTTCCCCTCCATCCTCCTCCTCATTTTGCCCCTTCTCCTTCCCTGCATCTCCTTCGATCTACATCTCCCCTCCGCTTTCCTCCCCATTGCCCCCCTCCTCCCTCGCCTCCGATTCCGGCTCCGGCGCCATGGACACAAGACTCAGCCCGCCCCCTCCTCCAAGGGCGTGGCTCCTCCCCGAAAGCGCGTCGCCAGGGCCATTCAGCCCGGACGCCCCCGCACTCCCAAGCGGCCCGGGCCCACCATGGGCGCCCAGGCCTCATGAGCTTCGGCTCCCTGGGCTGGAAATGCGGCCGTGGCAGGCGGCTTCAGTAAATCGCCCGGCCAGGCGAGCTCGCAGGATCGGGCCAGTCGAGGCTCGTCGCCGTGTCACGCCGCGCTTCGTCAGCCGGCAAGGCCGGGCTCGCGCCAGATCTGGGCGAGTTTGGAGCTCGTCGCCGGTAGCCCGGCCGAGCTCGCCCGGATCTGGGCGGCGAGCTCGTCGCCGGCGCGCCCGAGCTCGCCCGGATCCGGGCGAGCTCGGCCATCGCCAGCGACGGCCCCCTCGCCCGGCCATGGCGGTAGGGCTCGCCATGGCCCGGCGAGCTCGAGCTCGCCCGGCGGCGATCTTCTGCCCCTCGGCGGACGACGCGGCGAGCCCTCGCGCCGTGGGCAATTTATCGAAATAAAAATTCAAAAAAAAAAAAAATCAAAAAAATTCGAAAAAAAAAATTCAAAAAAAAAATTTCATTGGAAAAAAAATTTTCCACGGTTTTTCGAACAAAAAAAATTGTAATTTTTCCAACGAAAAATTTTTCGTTGGAAAAAAATTTTCATAATTTTTCGCCCAAATTATTTTTTTTGTAATTTTTCCAACGAAAAATTTTTTGTTGGAAAAAAAATTTCAACAATTTTTCCACCAAAATTTTTTTTTTTTGTAATATTTCCAACGAATTTAGCCACGAGTTTTCCAACGAATTTTCAAACGAAATAAAATTCGTTGCAAATTTCCAACGAAAATTGAAATTTTTCGTTGGAAAAATTTCCAACAACCTATTACCAACGAATTTTTTTTCGTTGGAAAATTCGTTGGAAATTCCCTTTCCAACGAATTTTCTAAATTTTCGTTGAAATTTTTAGCTTGGAAAAAGCGTGTTTTTTTGTAGTGGTATGACAGCGAACTATAACGAATTGTTCATAAAACGGGTAAATGGTCCATGGACCTTTGCACACTTTGCACGTTCGACAAGCTTCATATAACTGAGCGCAAGTTCAACTCACTACCTTGCCAAATTCACTTCGAGTTTTGGCTTATGATGCCCAAAACTCAAGGCTTTAGGGAGTAAACAATCATATTTTCAGGATGCTAGATGATGCACAAACGCAACTCCATCGCGTAACTTACTATGGCAATTTACGGAAAAAAAACCCTCAACACGTAATATGATCATGCATGGCACAGCTGTCACGCCCCGTACCCCACCAATTGCATGAACATCCGCGTAGAGATCGAAATAAGGTGCGACGCTCCCAGGTTACGTCACTCGACCCGTAAGCCCAAATCAGAGAAAACACGCCACAAGCAGAAACGACGTATATATATAATAAATATATATACACCCGGACTAATTAAAGGCAACCACGAATAACAAGTGATAATTAATAACGTTCCATTTAAACCAAAATATACATTCAAAAACAAGCGGACGACAATTATCCCTTTCATCGATAAAAGGTACAACACAAAAGCCCGAAGCAAAAAGGGATCGATGGCGGGGGTATCGATCGCCTCAAGGTGGGCTCGGTCAAGAGTGGCGGCCCTCACTCCTAAGGCTGGGACCTAAACTAGGGCTCCCAGTCGGGGTCAGATGACTCCGAAAACTCCTCTTCCTCAATCAAATGCTCCTAGTCCACCCCAACTTCAGCAACTTCTCCAGCTTCGTCAATATCCATATCCCTTGCCCCAAGGTCTAACTCTTCGTCCTCCACCGGGTCTACATCTATGGCTATGACTTGCTGCTCCACCTCCTCCTCATGCATAATCGCTGGTCCATCCACGGGCCTCATTCTCGCCAACTCACGCTTAAGGGAAGGCATGGGTTTGACACTTCACCGCCACCATCATCCGAGGAAGCATGATGCCGCTTTGCGCCCACCGGGATGTCAAAAGTTCGATCGGGGTCTCATCACGCCATCCGCCTCCCTATGGCACCAGGGCTACATACTCCGGTATGGCTATAGTCCTCTCCCACATTAACAAATAAAACCGACTCGATATCTAACATAAGCCCATTCCATCCCCATCAAGGGTGCACACTAGAAGATTGGCTTTGATACGCCATGAATCCAAAAGAGGGGCGCCCCTCGGCATCCTACGACGGGGGTCCGAAAAAAGTCGATTTTACCACAACCGTGAGAAAACTCAGCAAGTACTAAATCGCTAATCCCAAATTAGGCTAAAGTGCACCTCCGTAGATAAATAAAATACACCAGGCGGGAACCAAGAAGTCAATATAAATTTCATCCGGCCTATAGCCCAACATGACATCTCATTTCCTGCAGGTTAAGCATTTATCAACAACATGATTCACATGCAACTATCTCGACCCGAAGGCCCCCAGTCAATTATAACGACCCGTCAATTATAAAAAGCGACCCGTGAAATCCGGCCGAAGGCCCGCGATTGATAAACGACCTGTAGGCCCGGCCCGAAAAGCGACCCGTGGGCCCGGCCGAAGGCCACAATTGATAAAAAGCGACCCGTAAAAATTGATAAAACGACCCGTAGGCCCCCATTTATCCAAAACAGACATGTGCATCACTGTAATCTATCTCAACCGATTCAAGCATAATGTGTAAATTCACATGACATGGAATTCAAATCAATTGCTATACCCCGATGTGCCCAGATCAATGAATCACAATTTTCCACTCAGTCCCCTAATCAGTCCACATATATGCACGCCCAATTAGACCACAGATTAACTTAATTAATCCCTAAAATTTACCCCTAAAATTGCACAATTAAACTAATTCGGGGTTTAGGGATTTTTACTCGCCTAAAATCGTCTTGAGGCGCATTTTGAGTTGCAATGACACGGGCGAGCCAGAAAATCGATGGCGCGGCCCGGCAAGCCGGGCGGAACTCATATTCCCTGCCAAGGTAGAGGAGTCATGGCTCAGGATACAGACGGCGGAAGTGACGGCGCGCCGCACCGGCGGGGCGTAGTCCGGGCGACGCTTTCCCTCCCCGCCTTTAACAAATGCCCACTGGATGGCGGGTTGCAGGGAGGCCGGTCGACGGGAGCTGGGACGCTGGGGGCGAAGGCAGGCGGCCGGGTCTCAAGGGCGAACTGCTCCGGTGAATAAAGGGCCGGGCGGAGCAGGACTGAGGAGGAGGAGAGAGAGAGGCGGGCCGAAAGCAAGTGGGCTTTCCGAGGAGGGCGACGGGCGGCGGGTTACAAAGCGGTGCAGCGGCCGCGCGGGCGGGCGACGAGTGGCGGGCCCATGGATGGCGAGCCAATGAGAAGCTGAAAGAGAGGGACGTCGGGGTGAGAGAGTGAGAGGAAGAGAGAGAGAGAGAGAGAGAGAGAGAGAGAGAGAGAGAGAGAGAGAGAGAGAGAGAGAGAGAGGCGGAGGGGAGAGGAGGCGGGCGAGACCATGCACGGCGACGGGAGGAGGCGGCCGGACGACGTGACTGGCGGATCGGGCTACTCCCGCTCCGACTTCAGCAACGGGCGAGTCACTGTGGTTAAGCCGCAAGGTGGTTTACGGGAGGCTGCAAGTGAGGGGCGGTTAGTAAATCGGTGGAGACGCCGGCGGCGGCGGAGCTCACGCGACGGGTGACGGGCAAAGACGAGCGGGCGGCGGCTCGAGCGCGCCAGGGGCGGGCTAAACCGGAAGCGGGCGGACGCTGGGCGGAGGGGAGAGAGAAGGAAGAGGGAGAGAAGGAAGAAGAGGAGAGAGGAGAGAGAAGAGAGGGAGAGAGAGAGACAGAGGGGATGGGGGTGTGATGGGTCTGCATGGAGGGGACGTGATGCGCATGGGGAAGGCGCGCCCGGCAGAGGGAAAAAGAGAAAGAGGAAGAGAGAGAGAGAGAGAGAGAGAGAGAGAGAGAGAGAGAGAGAGAGAGAGAGAGAGATAACGTGCGCGAAAAAAGGGGGGAAGGGGTCTGCCGAGAGAGAGAGGAGAGAGAAGAGAGGAGAAGTTTAAATTTTAAACTTCAAGCGCGAACCAATGGACACGGTCCAAACTAAAAATCGACCTATCGGTCCCGATTTAAATTCGGAAAAAAGCCTAACAGTCCCTGAAAAATCTCAATGATAATCTAGGGCAAAATGCCAAAATAAAATAATCCCAGACACACTACGAGGGTGGTCTACCAGTCCAAATTCGCACCCGGTCCAAAAATTCATTTTTTTACCACTCTTGATAATCTCGATGCTGGCAACAATAATATCGACACCGTCCATTTTATTTCTTTCTGAAACTCCCAAAAATCGATTGCCAAGTTCGGGGTCTAAATAACGACAAAATTCGATCGAGTGCGATTCTAGCGAAATCTCTAATTTAAAATAATAACCGAGAGTGATCAGTTCTCGGGCGAGATTTTACTATAAGCACACTGACAAATCACGCATTCTATAAATCCCAAAAATTGATCGAAATTCGGGCTGTTACAACAGTAAAAAGGTGGAGAGTCCATAAATTGCGTGGAAGCTAAGATTGCATCTCCACAATCTTTTCCATCTAGAGAACGGAAAATATGAGTGAGAATTTGGGGAGAGAGTGTGAGAGAGATGCATACCATGGGACGCAACAGCTCGAGGCCATGGACTGAGCTCAGCGGCGAGACCAACTGGAAGGACATGTTGTATCCACTGTACGAGGATCGCCGGATGTACCTCATACACTACGGAGATAGAGTCCAAGCCATCGGCAATGAGTTCAACGGCCGGAAGGAGTCGGAGGGCTACGACCTGCCCCGGTATCCGATGGACAAGCTCTTCCACAAAGTGGGTCTTGAGACGGCCAGCAACCCGTTCAGGTACGAGGTGACCCGCTACTTCTATGTGCCAATGCACAAGACGATTCTGCAGCAGCCGGACAGGTCTTGGGTCGGGTATGTCGCGGTGAGCACCGACAAGGGGACAGCGATGTTAGGGAGGAGGGACATTTTGGTTGCTTGGAGAGGAACGATGGATCTCTTGGAGGCCAAATCCGATCTTCGAGACGATTTGGTGACGGCGACTGACATTTTCGAGGATGACACCGATACTAAGATTCACACTGGCTGGTATGATTTGTATAGGAAGAATGATATTATAAATCTGTACACAAAACTTAGTGCCAGAGACCAGGTATGAAACTATCACACGTTTTAAAGATTGCTCTTGCTAATTTACCTCCGAATAAGCTTCAAAATTCTTTCACTTTTTTATATAAATCTAAAAATATGACAAGATGTAGCACCTAATTTTTCGACTACTTTGTCAAATTAAAACTGGTGTTGGTGGACTACTTTGGTCAGGTTCTAAGGGAGGTCCGGAAGCAAGTGGATCTCTATGCCAGTAAAGATGAGACAATCAGCATAACAGTGGCCGGTCACAGCATGGGCACGGCTTTGGCAACGATCAACGCGCTGGACATCATGACCAACGGCTACAATGTGCCCTCCGACCACCCTGAGAAAGCCTGTCTGGTGACTGTATTCGCCTTCGCCAGCCCCAGGGTCGCGGACAAGAACTTCCAGGAGAACTTCTTGTCATATGAGAAGCTCCGCGCCCTTCGGGTGACCAACGCCATCGATTTCGTTCCCTTCTTCCCTCCAACCAGATATTACCACGTTGGAGAACAGTTGATGGTCGAGTCGCGCACATCCCCGTATCTGAGGCCTCTCTACAGCAGTCTGACTGGTGCCTTGGAACTCGGGCATCAGTTGGAGACGCACCTGCATTTAGTCGCGGGGACACAAGGGATCGATAGCAAGGAATTCGACCTCGGTGGCCGACACGGGATTGCGCTGGTGAACAAGGGATGGGATGCTCTGAATGATGACTGTCAAATTCCAGCACAGTGGTGGGTGGCAAAGAACAAGAACATGGTCCAGAATGGGAACGATGGAAGCTGGAGGTTGGCTGCTCTGTACATCCCACCTCCACCAGAAGATGATCAGAACGAGTAGTCCCAAATCTCAACAAACAAATATTATTGTGTGACCAGCTATTATCAATAAATTTGCTGCTTGATGACTTAGCAGTACCATAATAAAGGTCCCTAATGCAAAAGTGGAGTGGTTTGATTGAGTTGTATTATTGGTACTAAGTTATGCGTCTGTTGCCGTGTTTACTGCCGTAACGTCGTGAAATAAATATGGTCTTAAAGGAATGATAAAGATTGCTTCAGTATTATTTGTTTTCTTGCAGTAGTTTTATTGTGTAAATCTTGATTTCTTAATTTGCCCTCCCTTCTTTATTTCTAGCCTTCTAAGTTGAAAGATGCCATCCATGAGTTCACAACCAAACAAAATCGAGATCAATTAAGTTCACAATCTTAAAATCATTTCGATTTAACTGGGGTACTATTGTTCAAGAGTCTGATTGGATGCCCACTATGTATACATAAAATGGAAGCTAATGCATCCTTCTTAATCGAGATTAATTAGGTAGCTGTGATGTACATACAATCACTCCAACAAAGAGGACAAATTCGCTGGAAACCTGATAAAGAAGTTTCCCACTTTCGAACTTTAAAGAAATTCCTTTGAAGGAAGAAGATGGCTATGCACTAATTCGGAATTTCAAAATTATAAAATCATAAAGTGGAATTGGTTAAAAAAAAGAAAGAAATGGAGAATGTCTATTGATATTGCTTTGCCATTAAACTTTCGGCGCTTTGCATTAATTACTACTAAACTCTCTAAATTTCATCAAACTCATCACCACGGCTGTCATTTAATTAACTTCATTGTATGGCCACCGCAAGCCCTATGAACTTCGTTCTACTCATGAGAAAAGGGCCTTCACTACGAAAGAAAATCAAAATCATGGATTCTTGACAATAACGAGATTTGCTATCAGTCACACCATTCGAAAGTTCAGTTTATGAGACAGAATAGGGGCCAAAAACAAAGCCCAAAGTTCACCAACAGAAAAGTAAAGTCATTTTGATTGGCCATGCAAATGCTACAATGAACGAGCCAATCACTAGACATTACAAACTTCTAATAGAATCTATTTCCTCGTTTGCGCTTTCTCAAAACGATTTATTGAACAATAACTTATTATCTAAATAAGAAACCAACTTCATGTATAGTCTTCTTATGCATTAGCATCAATTATTACGCCAAGCTTGGTGCTGGTGCTTGTCCAACGCTTCCATATTCTAACTTATAATCCTCCCACAATTCATTTACAGACTTCCCAACTAGCTCCACGAAGTACACATCTATACGAATCGATCATCATGGTATTAAGTGTTGGGTGATCCTAAGCCTCTTTTACCCCAAAAGTTAGCTCAAAGGTTTAGACTTTCCCTCACACTTATAAATCGACCACCAGCCCATTCCACAATTGATGTGAAACAATCTCAACAATCTCCTCTTTACATATGGAGCTCTAGGTCGGAGCCACAACAACCCGTTTTTCTCCCGTGTGACTGTTGGGTCCAGACTTATTGGCAACTCGGGATCTAATACCAGTGTTAGGTGGTATTGGACTTCTCTTAACACAAAAGCTAGCTCAAAGCGTAAGGCTTTCCCTTATATTTATAAACCGACCAACAGGCCATTCTCCAACCGATGTGGGACAACCTCAACATTGAGGTCCGACATAAACCCTCTTCGGAGCCCTTCGAAATACTCTAAGAAGTTCGCTATGACTGCACCCTTCATCCCATCTAAATCTTAAACCTCTTCGAGGCCAACCCTTGTATCCCTATCCGGCGGTTAGCCGATTGTAGTCAGTAAGGGTGTTACAACCAAACTAGAAAATCAAAGTGAAATTTCATGCATTTTCAATTAGGATAATGAAAAATAGCCGTTTTTTTTTTTAATTTCAGTTCAGATAGTTTCGGTTTGGTTAATTCATCCAAATTGAAAATTGCCCATCTTCTTAATATTACAATTTACACAATCTCTCTCCTTTTTCACTAAACCTCTTCTCAATATTACAAAAAAGAAAACCGAAAAAGCTAAACCAAGCCGAACCGGGTCTTCGGTTCATATTGCGGTTCAGTTCAAAGCTAATACAAACCCAAACGGTTTGGTTTGGTTTGATTTTCCTGAAAATCCGAACCGTTGACACCCCTATTAGTTAGTAATCCCGGATATAAGGTCCATTGAGGCGTTGCCATTGCCCGCCCATTCCCAGACTAGGCCGCTTGTGAAGTATAGGATCCCCATGCACTCGTCCGTCACGTTGCTGGGGAATGGAATGTTTGGAGGTAGTCCGCATTCACGTGGATTCGGTGTCTGTTAGTGGTTGTGAAGGTGAAGGGTCTGCCGTTGGCGACGAAGATCTTGACAACCACCGGCACAAATCGTAATCTCTCCCCGGTCTCTCGCTTTGACCGAATGTCTTGAGGACGAACTCGGCGGCAGCTAGCAACGCGTCCACACCGTACTCTGTCCCAACGTACTTCCTGAACTGGTTTTTTTGGAATCCTGGAAGTGCTGTCAAAGACCTCGCATTGCAATTCTTGGATTGCCTGTGTTGTTTTGAGAGCAACCACGAAGAGGATGACGAAAGAGAAAGAGATGAGTAGGCCTCATTTTTGCAAAGGATGATTTTATTAGCTTTTGCTGTGCAATCTCGAGTCTATCCGTTGACTGGATATAAGGTTTGTCATCGATGCAAACAACGAAATATGTTTGATTTAATAAAGTTGACGACTATATCTGCAAATTTTTGGTAAATATCACGATCGCAGATTATTTCTCGCTCGATTGAATTGCCTAAGTTCCTTATTTTCAGCTCTATTCTGAGTGTCTGAAATGCATATTCATCTCAATGATTCTACTCAAGATATCGATATTGCGTCGAATGTTCGGTTTTACTATACAGAACAAAATCTAGGAGATAAAAAGCAAAGCCCGAAGTCAACCAGCCAGAAAATAAATTCGCCCAAACGAACTTGGAGGTGACAAGTGATCATTAGAGGACACTTTAACCAAGACGTTTGTGGAAAAGGAGGTCGTGCTCGAATTCTACGACAACAATGGATGAAAGAAGAGAAAAGATGAGACAAAGTAAAAAGTCACTTTGACTAGCCGTGCAAGCGCAGCACTGAACGAGCCAATCATTAGACATTACAAACTTCAAACAGAAACTCCTTCCCCATTTGCACTCGCTGAACACAATTTATTGGACAGTTGATTTATTTGTACATAAGAAACCAACCTCAAGTATAGTCTTCTTCTGTATTAACATGATTTAGTGACCGAAGGATTGTGCTGGTGCTGGTCCAGGGGTTATATACTCTAACTTATATTCCTCCCACAGTTCGTTCACAGACGTCCCAAGTAGCTCCACAAAGTACGCATCGCTGTATGAGTCAATCATCATGGCGTTGACGTCTGACACGAACCCTCGTCGGAGCCCTTCACAATACTCTAAGAAGTTCGCCGTGACTGCGTACCTATCATCCCCTGTCAACCCCAAGCCTCTGCGAGGCCAGCCCTTGTATGCCCATCCAGCAGTTAGCCTAATGTAGTCGGAGATCCCTGTTATGAGGCCCACTTGGGCGCTGCCATTCCCTGTCCATTCCCAGACCAGGCCGCTCGTGAAGTATAGGATCCCCGTGAACACGTCCGTCACGTTGCTGGGGAATGTCTGGAGGTAGTCCGCATTCATGAAGGTCTGGCTTCCATTGGTGGTTGCGATGGCGAAGGGTCTGCCATTTGCGCGAAAGCTCTCGACCACCAGCAGAATGAAATCGTAGCCTCTCCCCCCCGGTCTCGCTTTGACCAAATGTCTTGAGGACGAACTCGCTGGCAGCTTGCAAAGCATCCGAAGCGTAATCCAACCCGATCTCTCTATCGAACTGGGTGTCTGGAGTCCCGGAGGTGTTGTCGAAGACCTCATATTCGGATGGTCCGATTGCTCATGTCGATTTCAGCGCAACCGCAAAGAGGATGACGAAGAGAAAGACCTGGGGGGGGCCTCATTTTTGCAAAGGATGATTTTATAGGCTCTTGCTGTGCAATCTCTCGAGTCTATGCGTTGACTATATATAAGGTTTGTCAGCGATTAAACCCACGAAGTATGTTCAATTTAATATAGTTGACGATTATGCCTTCAAAACTTCAGTAGATGTCGGTATCGCGGATTCTTTCTTGCTCAACGCTCAATTGAATTGCCTTAGTTCGTTGTCGATATATATGCAATGATTGCACTTGTCTCTTTTTCCCGTTTTTGGGTTAGGGTTTGTCCCATGTACTAAGACTCATGGATCGCCTCCTCTCGACAAAAGACCAAAGCAAGGCGTAACCTCCGATGAGTTCTTTCCATTCTCCTTGGAAGAAACGAGTCCTTCGTGTATTATCTGTAGCAAAACGTTAATATTGAATGTAGCCCTAGTTTAAGGGTGAAATTTGATAAAACTTTGTGTCTCGATTTCTCGTTCTTGCCTTTACTCTCTATTTCGTTATTTTTGTGTGACTAATCCTAATAAAAAATGATATAATGCGACAAACAATAATTTGGCATGTAGATAAACAAATCATATTTCAAACAGCTAACACGAGTCCGACATATCCTTTTGTAGTTCAACTTTATGAACTAGTTTTAATACTTAAAACAAGGTTGGATATGATATGAATCTCTCCAAAAAAATTTGGCTAATATAGTTAGGTCACTGGATTGGGAGCATGTCACCTGGACACCTTGTTGGTAGTAAAAACCATAAAATACTTGCCAACCCATTTTCAGAGGTTCATCCTAAGACTGATTAATATGTTTCTAGGTTTTTTCAAATTCTAGATCCCAACATATTAAAACGATAACACTCGATATGGCTCCTATTCCTAACCCAAGTAATTTCAATCAGGCCAAGTTTTCTCCCACAGTGTGGTGCCATGATCACATTTACATCAACCTATATAAAACAAGTAGAACTGATGTATTCAGTATTTGAATCTTTCAGGAGGCCTTAGTGCAATTTTCATAAATATAGAGATGCCACTGTAATTTCACCCTAGAACTCAACACTTCGCAATAGTCCCCAACGATAGAATAATATAAACGGGATATTCTAAGGACTTATACAGATCTGATACTGATGGGAAACCCTTTCCAAAAGGCGACTTTTGTCGATGACCAAAAAATAACTAAGTCTTTATTACCAACATGATGCCGATTTGAATGAGTAGAGCTCAGTATAAAGTTGGATTTGATTATCGGTAAGTTAACGATAACGAAAACACTTGTCAATGACCAAGTTGATTATCAATGACCATGTTATATAGCTGTAAACATACGACGGCAATTGGTTGCCAATTATCACTTAACAAATTTGGATAAGTGTTGGATACGGGAAAAAGAAGAAAAGAAGTAGAGTGAAGATATCGAGTGAAGATAAATATACTGATCAACGGTTGAGCACTGTGGTATTTAAGGAGTTGTAACTGCTTGCGGATAAGGTCAACGTGCAATCATGCAGCCTACAGTTGTGAAGGAAACGATTATAACCGTCATTAGAATATCAACTGCTTATGAGAAGTTAGGTTTTGTAGACTATAAAAGTTAGTGTTTGTATTGTAAAGAAGGATTTACAACACCGCACAAATCTACGTTTTTTCTTAGTTTATCAATATTTCAATTTCCAAAACTTGCATTTCTTTTCCTTTAGATTTAATTGTTCTTGATCCTTGTTATGCAATTTAATTTTGTCCGAATCGCCACTGAACCTGTTGAACAAAAAACAAAGATCAACACTTGGTTAAAGATAGTTCACTCATTGAGATAGATCTCGATTTCTAATGGAACATCAATTTGGCATGTCTAGTGGTACTCTTGTGGTTTGATTTGAGGAAGTGCAATTGCAAAGACTAGGAATCAATCGAAGCTTGACAATGCCGTTGGCAACAACCAAAAGCCACAACATGGCAATGATAGAGCTTTCCTTTCCAAATCGTTAGTTGCTCAAGCAGCGGCATACCATAATTAAGGTGGGAATATAAATCTTCCAAGACATCTCACTGAGGAGAAAAGGAGAGAAGTGGAGCCAAATTCAGTCATAGTGGACACTATAAAGAGATTGTTTGAGGAACAACAAAACGACATGGCTAACCGTGTGGTGAGGCACATCTATAATGTCATTAGGCCCATGGTCATCAATGTTGTCTGCGATGTCATCTATAGTTCAGGTTACCAATCAACCACTTCCTATACAAGGAAACTCGGCAGTTATTGGGTAAGTACCTTCAACCTCTGCTCAGTATAATAACACTGGTAATATAGGCCAAGTAATTCTACCACCAGCGATAATTTTACGAAGGGCTGAAACTTCTGGGCAAGTTCAAAACAATGCAAATGTGGTTGGGCCTATCAATGGAAAATGTCAAGTTAATCCCGTTCAGGCTAATCCAAGAACTACTAATAATAATCAGGCAAATCGAAAAGTCCAACCGAACATGTATAGGCCTAATTGACAAATGGACATAGTCACTTTGACTAGCCATGCAAATTCTCCACTGGACAAGCCGATCATTAGACATTACAAACTTCAAAAAGAAACTCCTTTCCCACTTGCACTTACTCAACACGATTTATTGAACATTTGATTTATTTGTACATAAGACACCAACCTCAAGTATAGTCTTCTTATGTATCAACATGATTTAGTACCCGAAGGTTTGTGCTGGTGCTGGCCCAGGGGTTCCATACTCTAACTGATAGTCCTCCCACAGTTCATTCACAGACTTCCCGAGTAGCTCCGCGAAGTACGCATCGCTGTACGAATCGATCATCCTGGCATTGAGGTCCAAC
>JAMXDD010000001.1:12877597-12922809 GCA_024733475.1 Syzygium grande | reverse complement strand
TTGATGAAATTTAGAGAGTTTAGTGGTAATTAATGCAAAGCGCCGAAAGTTTAATGGCAAAGCAATATCAAGACCTGTCCGGCTGCTGCAGAATCGTCTTGTGCATTGGCACATGGAAGTAGCGGGTCACCTCGTACCTGAACGGGTTGCTGGCCGTCTCAAGACCCACTTTGTGGAAGAGCTCGTCCATCAGGTACCGGGGCAGGCCGTAGCCCTCCGACTCCTTCCGGCCGTTGAACGCATCACCGATGGCTTGGACTCTTTCTCCGTAGTGTATGAGGTACGTCCGGAGATCCTCGTCCAGACGATCCAACATGTCCTTCCAGTTGGTCTCGCCGCTGAGCTCAGTCCATGGCCTCGAGCTGTTGCGTCCCATGGTATGCATCTCTCTCACACTCTCTCCCTAAATTCTCACTCGTATTTTTCGTTCTCTAGATGGAAAAGCTTGTGGAGATGCAGTCTTAGCTTCCACGCAATTTATAGACTCTCTACCTTTTACTTTGCCATGCATGATCATATGACGTGTTGAGGGTTTTTTTCCGTAAATTGCCATAGTTAGTTACGAGATAGAGTTCCGTTTGTGCATCATCTAGCATCCTGAAAATATGATTGTTTACTCCCAAAAGCCTTGAGTTTTGGCCATCATGAGCCAAAACTCGAAGTGAATTTGGCAAGGTAGTGAATTGAACTTGCGCTCAGTTATATGAAGCTTGTCGAACGTGCAAAGTGTGCAAAGGTCCATGGACCATTTACCCGTTATATGAACAGTTCGTCATAGTTCGCTGTCATACTGCTACAGAAACAGCACAGCAATTTGCAATCTCTATGAAAGGAAGAGATCCGATCATAAAGGGAGGGAGAAAAAGACTCTTAGCTCCTGGACCACATTAGTTCTGGAATATATGCTTGTCTTATTTTTTTGGACCATTCCAGTCCTCATGCACGAAAAAGTGAAAGGAATCGTCATCAGTGAACAACAGCGGGATTATAAGTGTTATTAGAAAGTACAACCAAAAAGTTGAAATTGATAGGTGGACTTAGACCACATAAATATAAAGAACATTTGAATCTGTTGTTAAGCGATATGAGACAACACTTTAACCATAAGAATCACAGTCCTCAACCAATTATTGATTACTTTTAGGATATCTATTGCAAAATACAACATAATCAATCATATATTGATGGAATGAACTTTAGTTAGTCTTTGGTGGTTGGAGATTCATGAAATGTATCTAGACGTAACAGTTTGAATGTAATCGTGAAAAAAAAATTACTTAGTGGTTATGAGTACTAAGCGTGATGGGCTAAGTGCCAAGCACTAGCGTGACGCGTTTGTCTCTTAATTTACCTCTTCTAAAAGTATTTCGTTGGTAAAAATCCTTTCAGGTTCCGATTTCAATCATGCATGGTAGCTTTCACCTTTTGTTTTAACTTCGAATAGAATATATCTCATAATATAACTTAATATGTTATTTCTATCTCGTGACACGCTTATTTTAAGATTAATCTTTTTTTTTTATGAGAAGTTCGTAGATGTTCTTTAATTTGATCATTGCTAGTGATTAGTGCCACACCTCTCAAGTCAAAACTCTTCTTCATATTGTCATGTGACATCATTACTATCGGGTCGCGCTTTTTCCATTCCCAGTATGATTAAAACACTCAATATCACAATATTTTGACAATATTAATCTTTGTTGGTCCCACCTTTTGAAGCATTCTTCTATTGTGTTTCTTTCTCTTTTCTCGATGTGCCACTTTCCTTCTTCTCATTTATTTCTCTCTATTCTCTCTCTTTCTAAAATATCCCTCTCATGGCAAAAAATAAAATGTCACTCTCTGACACAAGCAACTCCGGAGTTGAAGCCCGGATTTGCAACAACCTCCTCCTTATTCAACTAGTCCTCTTCCATCTCCATTTCTTCAACTCGAGCTCAACTGTAAGTGAAAAGCCCATCTCATATCTCTTCACTTTTAGCCCCATTCCATCCCTTTCATTCTCTCTATGTTATTCGTTGTCCCATTTCACATCAAACTTTTCGATTGATCCATCATGAAGACAAGAAAAATCCTCATTGAAGATTCAAATCTAGGAGCTGAAGTCCTCACCCAAATCTTCATCAAGCTCATTAGTAATGTCCGATTCTCCATGTTCGTCTTTGCGGTCCCATCACTTTGTCATCGTGGATTTGCCATCACCTACCCACCTCATCCATGGCTTGAATCTGCCCTCGTCCTCACTAAGTTGTTTACACAAATTGAAAATGCCACCTTTAAGAGCAACGATCCCATCCTCAAGACCAACGAGGATTTGCCCCTCCTCGCCCCCACGGTCTCTCCTAGTTTTGCACTAATCTTGGTCGCCTAGCCACCATCAATTGGCGATTGAGAGGGCTGAAGTGGTGATTATCACGAAGATGTGACAATTGTTGCTTCGTCACTTATTTGGATTCCCGTTTTCTAATCGCCGTTCATAAGTTCAATGCAAGAGCTTTAGGTCTATTGTGTTCGATATCAAACTCCGATCAAAGATTCAAAAACTAACGAGGGCATCGTGGCCTGGACAACAAGTGACAAAGGTAGACCACTCTAGAACCATGATTAGAGTTAAGAGGGAACGGAGAAGTAATAAGGAGGAGGAAAATGGCACCTACGAGAAAAGACAAAGAAGAAAACAAACTGGACACCACAACAAAATAAAAGGGAGGGGTACTAAAAAAGGATAGGACCCACAAAGGTTGATATTGAGGTGTTTTAGCTATGGTGGGAGTGGAAAAAAATGCGACCCCTTAGCTAAAACATTGCAGTTTGATTAGGCAACTTTACTCTCCTTACTAATCTCTTGAACTTATTTGCTTCCTATAAGTCATTGCTTCTACATCATTTCTTTCTTTCTTTGATTTTTCCTATTCTCAAAATAAAAACTTTAAGACTGTATTTGTTTTTCAAAAATAAATGATTTGAAAAATATTTTCTTAAAACAATAGCTTGTATTGCTTCCAAATGAATTAACGAAAAATATTTTCATTGTCCATGAATATTTTTAGACAAAATTGTATTTTAGAATGAAAACATTTTCCATTAACTAATTATACCAAAGCGGAACAAGTGTTTGTTTTTAGAAAAAAAAATTTCAAATCATTCATTTTCCACGAAATACACGGAACCTTAGAGAATAGGAAATTTGCACATTTATGCAATGTAGAATCCTAGTATTAGACATTTGATACATGCCATTCCTTTTCACTACCAAAAACGTGAGGAACTCGTTCATCTTTCGTTTAGTGCCCTACGCAGTCCAATGTCCTTGGGAGGTGTCTATGAGAATTAATTCAGAATATCTTATGATGAGGACCACAGTCCTCGCGCACGTGAAGAATGAAGGGAGTTTAACCTTTTGGCATGAGAAAATTTGAGGGAATTGCTGTGAAGTGAACATTGGACTTATGAGGAATACAGTCCTCGACCGAATTGTTTATTACATTTAGAATAACTACTATAAAATACAGCAAAATCAATCATATATCAATGAATTAAAATTAGGTAGTGTCTTGCGGTGGGAAAATAGTCTAAAAAGTCCTAAATCTATTCAATCCTAAACCTTTTAATTATGCCAATTTAGTCCTAAACCTATGGATGATTTGCCTATTTAGTCCTAAACATTTCGACTGTGCCAATGTAGTCCTAAATCTTTTGACGATTTGCCAATTTAGCCATAAACCTTTTAGCGATTTGTCAATATAGTCCTTTTGGCCAAATATTTAAATAATATGTTTAGGAATAATTTAGTAAATTTTCAAAAGGTTTAGTACTAAATTAGCACAATTAGAAGGTTTATGTCTGAATTGGTTACTGTTACAATAAGTTTAGAACTTTTGGAAAATTATCCCTGTGTGTGATGATTGTGAGGTAAAACAACTAATTCTAACATAATAAATCACATTCAAAAGCTTTTTCAATCAGAATAATCTTATCCCGTGGTTGGAGTTTCATGAAATGTATCTAGATGTAATGTCATGCCCCGAACCCCAACCAAGACGCAAACATGCCTCGGAGGTCGTCAAGTATGTGACATCCCGGGACTTGTAGCCGACCTAATTAAACATTGGCAGTTAAATGCATGCAGAAGCAAATACGAACACTCCATACAACATTCAAATAGACAGGGTAGTAAGGAAAACACTTCCCATAAAAACCAGCAAGTCATGCTCACAAAGATAACCCAAGGAGGTTTATATAATTACAAGCCGCACACGAAGCCACTTCCTAACGAGGCCACGGATACAAAAAGGAGGTTAACTTAAAACTCCTCTACAATAGGGCATTCAAAAGGGTGAGACATCCAATGCCCAACATCACCCCCGTCTCCGAACCGCACGTAACGACTATTCGTCACTCCAAGCCTGAAAATATTTAACAATGGGAGATGAGGTAAATCTCAATAAGTAACTACCTAAGCCTCGCTTAGGCTAACATGTACCTCCGAACAATTCTAATCATGCAATACGAACATCCAACGTGTCATAACAATCACAAGCTCCCCCCCACCTCGTCTCGGCACATACGCAAGCCACCCCTGACGTTAGAATCTTGCCATAACATGGCTAATTGCTCATCAAGCTTGTACAACACAGTTCAAGGCATAATCATGCATAACACACGTTAATAACCCAGAGATGCTCAACATTAAACTCAATCATGGCATTCTCCAATGCAAATCACACGTTTATAAAATGTCCAAATTATTATCAACCCCTTGGGCCACAGAACTCCTGCCGATATTCTAACGAAACCGGGCATCGTCCCGCTACTTTGGCGGCGACAACATTAGGAATCAAACACCCCCGGCAAATCGGGCACCCAACGACATTCCACTTGAGAGCATCGATCCAGCCTCCACCGCGATCAGCATCATCTGGGATCAAACACCCCCGCAACCCTAGGTACCAAACGGCATCCGAACTCCCGTCGGGCATTATCTAGAACTCCTGCTTAGACGGAATGTGTTGTGAACATGCACATACCTCTGTAATCATTACCAATTCTTATCTTTGTGAATTAACCAAATGCAAACCCAAATCCGTACTCGTTCAACAAAATGCCACGATAACACCGAATAGTCCCGAGAGAGAAAAATCGAAATTGCACACATACGGGCTATTCTGGGCAGTTTGCACAACAACCGAAATCTCTTTGAAATAAATAGTAATTCAACTCTAAAAATTTTAAAAATTTAGATATATCGTACAAAACATCTTGATAAACAATTTTCATGAGGACATGAAACCCAATTCCGACTGTAAACACCTCTTTTGGTCACTTGAAGTCAAACGAAATTCAACCCATCCGGTCAGGCCACCTGACCATCAAAATAGATCTCATTCAGTACCCAAATCACTTTGGAAAACTCTAAAATTTTTATATGTCATAGACACAAGTGTTCTTAACAATTGTTGTGAAGGAAGTTTGTTGAAATAATTCCTGAAAAATTTTAGAAAAATTAGGAAATACAAGAAGGTTGGATGAGCAGTAATTTTGGCAATTTTGAGACGGTCCAAAAATGGACTTTTGAATGATCCCAAATGATTTTCAAAAATTCCAAATTTAATTTATGTTATACGTCAAAATATTAGGAGCAACTTTCATGGGAACACTTCCTCAAATTTGGCCCACACAAGTCTCTATGAAAATAACAAAACACAGAGGTAGTGTTGTAGCGAATTTGAAAATCAACCAATCAAGAATCATTAAGCAAGCCAAGCTCAATCATCCCCTAAACCAACTATCCATAGCCTCTAATCCACCCCTAAACATGTCAATTAGTAACCCATTATCCTAACCAAAGCTTAGGAAATACTTACTCAAAGCATAAGCAAGATTTTCAAGCTATGGAGCAAACAAAAAATCCTCGGCACGACAACAGCTATTCCGGCGAGCAAGCGGCAAGTGGTGGACGGCGGACGGCGATGGTGATCCCAGCTGGTGGTGATGGTGGCCAAGTGAGCAAGTGAGAGAGATGAGGGTGAGAATGGGAGAGAATGGCGGTGGTAAGAGTCGAACGGCAGCTGAACCGGCAAGCGACGAAGCTGGAAAATAGTCGGTGATAGGAAACTTTGGGGCTACTGGGGGCAGCGTTGCACGGCCAGGGAGGAGCTGGGGTGACGGTGGTTCGGTGGCAAGGTGGAGTGGTGCTCAGCGTGACTGTTTCCGGCAGAAAATGGGTTGGCATGGTGCTGGAATGGAGAAGCCAAGAAGCAGAACAAGAAGCTGAAGCAAGCAACAGCAGCAGTCAAGAAGCAAAAGCAGCAACAAGGTAGAAATGAAGGAGAACAGCAAGAGTCAACAGTCAGCAATGGAGCAGAAGCAGTAGCACGTGAAGTTCATCATAGGGAGTGGGTGAAGTCAGCCATGGTAGGGGGGGAAGTCAACAGCAACAGCAACAAGGCAGAAGTCAGTAGCAGCAGCAGCAGTAGCAAGGCGGCAGTAATGTGGGGAGCAAAGGAAGTCAGAAGCAACAAGGCAGAAGTCAGAAGCAACGTGGGGGCCAGCGGGAAAGAAGGAGAGGGAGAGAGAGAAGAGAGAGAAGAGGGGGTTCAACATTATCTCCACAAAAATAATTTATCCACAAAATATTTTGCCTAATTTCCTTTTCCACATTTCCGATCAATCCGACGATTGGTCACGTTTAATAAGACGACGTCCGACAAATTAGTCGTGAAAATCTTGAAACTTGATACCCAATTCAGATTCTAATTAATGGTCAAATTTAATCAAACGCAACTTTAGTACATCTCAAACTAACAAACGGTTTTTAAAAATTACGGCGTATCGACTCGTGGCATCGAACCACATCTAAGTTTACTCGAGCTGTAGCGATCTCGGTTGTCATGTAATTGCGGGGTCAATTACTAGTTCCAAATAGCGCAATTGTTCGGATTAGGTTTAAGATCGTTCGAAATTCATGCAATGACCAAAGCGGAATCATCCGTGATCCAATTGCACGTCATTTGCGAATCGTTCCGTAACCATCCTTGAATAAGCCCTCTAAAGGCCCAAAATATTCCCTCGCCAATCCTTATGGTCGAAGTGTCAATCCATGGCCAAGTTCTTAGGTCCACGTGTTTGATACCTACCTAGCCATTCTCTAACAGTTAGTCTACTCGAAAGTGATCAATTCCGGTGAGATTTAACTGAAAAGCGCATTGAAGAAATATTCATTTCATAAATCTCAAAAAATGAATCGAAATTTGGAATGTCACACGTAATATTTTGCATGTATTTGTAACATCGATGGAATAGAAGGTTATGATACATCATATTATGAAAAGAAAAAGATCATAATCACTAATCATCTAGAATGCAAAGAGATCCACTCAAAGAATGAGATTAATGCAGTTATCATTTGGCCTAGAATAGTTATTTAAGTTCCATTGTTCTCGATGATATAAAGGTGACCAAGATTTAAAACGTGCATGCTCTCAAAGAATGAGAGTAATATAGTCATGACTAGACTTGAAGCTGGGCTTGTTAGGGATGGTCTGGTCTATTCCTAGCTCTTTCTGGTGGCCTTGGTATTGACCTAGTCATGGCCCAGGGCAGTTTAATTTCGGAACCGCCCGGAACTAGCTCAGTCAAACCGGGCCCAAACCGTTGACCCGGACACAGGGTTTGGAATCGGGCCACCCGTGCCCCTCACAGGCTCGATTCCGGTTCCCCGCCCCATTTAACCGGCCCCGGAACCACCAATTCCGGGCTCGATTCCACAAAAAAAAAAAAAAGAATGCAACACTGCCAGCACAGCCTGCCGTCTTTTTGCCCTTTAAATTCCAACTTTTGGTTATAACCACTTTGGCTATGCAGGGCAAAAAATTTCTTTTAAAAAAACAACCCCATTTGAAGACGAATAAAGGCTGCGTATACGTCCTTGCTGCGAGCCCTATTGTGGCCGCTGCGGAAAATTTTAAAACAAGAAAAACCCCAAATGGGTTACAAATGCGTCTGCGAGGCCTGCTGCGCGGCAACAACGGCCGAGGCTTGTGGCTCGTTGCCAAGCGACCTAAAAGGTGCCACGGCAACGACCAACGCCCAAACAGCAAAATTTATTAAAAAAAAATAACCGTTGCAAAATTGCAATGGTTATCTTTTCTTTTTTTTTTTTATCCTAAATTTTCTTCTCATTTTTTCTTATAAATTCTCTCAAATTCTCTCAATACTCACAATTTTCTCAAATTCTCTTAAATTCTCTTACATCAAGCCTCAATTTTTCTCAATACTCAAAATTCTCTCAAATTCTCTTAAATTCTCTCAATTTTTCTCAATCCAGCGCAATTCTTTCTAAATTCTCCCAATTAATCCGCTCAATTCTCTCAATCCACTCGAAAAATGGCAAGTGGAAGTCGAGTGCCAACCGGCAAAGGTAAGAATATCGCGACGGAATCCTATCATTCTTTAATCCTCGTGAATATGTAGATTTTCAAGATGATGAAATCAACATTTTTCGATGTAGAGCGTGTCCCGACGCAAGAAAGTTTTCATTCTCCTGCTGAAATATCTACAACAAAGGAAGCGGAACAGGATTTAGATATGACATTTGGAATCACTTCACGAAAATGAAAAGGTTTGATATTGGTCAAAAATTATGATATAATTTGTAAATATTATGGGAAAATATATAAATATCACAATTGGACAAGGATATGGAACATTTAAACGACATCTTAGGGCTGCACCCCATTGCCATTTGCCCTAGCAACAGGCAAAATTAAAAAAAAAAAAAAAACCCCTCGCACTTTTCAGACCTTTGCGGCAAGGCCTGCACATATGCACTGCTCGAGCCCCCACATAGCCGCTTGCAGGGAAAAAAATTTTTAAGAAAAAAAAACCTCCGCAGAGAGTCCCGCATGTTTGCGAGCCCTGCTGCGCAGCGGGAACTTGTGGCTCGTTGCCAGGCAACCTAAAGGCTGCCTTGGCAACGGCCAATGCCCAAGCAGGCAAAAATTTATTTTAAAAAAAAAATAATCGTTGCAAAATTGCAGCGGTTATCTTTTTCTAAATTTTCTTCTCATTTTTCTTATAAATTCTCTCAATACTCACAATTCTATCAAATTCTCTCAAATTCTCTTCTCTCAAGCCCCAAATTTTCTCAATACTCAAAATTCTCTCAAATTCTCTTAAATTCTCTCAATTTTTCTCAATCCGCGCAATTCTTTCTTAATTCTCCCAATTAATCCGCTCAATTCTCTCAATACACTCGAAAAATGGCAAGTGGAAGTCGAGTGCCAAGCGGCAAAGGTAAGAATATCGTGACGGAATCCCATCATTCTTTGATCCTCGTGAATATGCAGATTTTCAAGATGATGAAATCAACATTTTTCCGATGTGGGCGTGTCCCGCCTTAAGAAAGTTTTCATTCTCCTGCTGAAATATCTACAACAAAGGAAGGGAACGGAAATTTACATCGACATTTAGAATCACTTCACGAAAATGAAAAGGTTTGATATTGGTCAAAAAATGTATGATATAGTTTGTAAATATTATGGGAAAATATATAAATATACAGGTGGACAAGGATATGGAACATTTAAACGACATCTTAGGAGCAAACATCCAATCGAAACGGGAATCGATATCGAGCAACAACAAATTTCCGGATACGTTAATCTTAACACTTTTCCTTTTATTTCATTTTAATGAAAAAAACTTATAAGGAGGAATTAGTCAAATTTATTTCCGTTGAGCATTTAGCATTTAATTTTGGAGAAAGATTTGGTTTTAATGAATTTGTACAAAAAGCATGTGCTTCACAAGCAAAGCGTGTTTCTAGAAATTCAATTAAACGAGTAATTAAAGATCTTTACAAAAAAAAAAAAAAAAAAAAGATTTTACAAAACTTTTTTATGCAATTTAATAGATGCGTGCATATAGGTAGTAATATTTGGAGTGATCATTGGTAAAATCATTCTTACATGGACATAACATATCATTGGATAGATGACGAATGAAGTATTTAAAAAAGAGTTATTGCATTTAGAGTTTTCGATGATAAGCATACGGCAAATAATATTTATAGAATAATTAGGCAAATTTTAGAAGAATATTATTTGCTTAACAAAATTTTTTCAGTTGGTTTTGATAATGCCGCGACAAATACCGCTTCAATTGCCGATTTAGAAAATATTTGTAAACCCGCTTTTGGCGGAAAATTTTTTCACGTTAGATGTGCTTGTCATGTTTTAAATTTATGTGTACAAGATGGTTTGAAAACTCTTGATATTTTTCTTCAACCAATAAAAATGGCGATTCAATTTTTATGGAAACATCCCCAAATAATGAAAGAATGAGGTAGATTTTGTAGAGAAAATGGCAAAAGCCCAAAAAGATTTCCAAGAGATGTTCTAATTCGTTAGAATTCTACTTTCCACTTGCTTAATGAATCTTTAGCATATAAAGATTTATTATGTGCATTCATTTCTAATAATATACCTCAGATTAATTTATACTAACAAGAGTGAGATATTTGCAAAAAATATTTAGATATTTCAAAGGTTTTTAATGATACAACTTATACTTTGTCCGGTGTTTATTATCCTACTATACATTTATTTTTAGTAGAGTGTATTAATATTGTTAGAATTTTTTATGAATATGAAAATGATGTTGAATTACAACATACTATAGTTGCAATGAAAATAAAGTAGCTACATTATTATAGAGAAATTTCCATTATTTATTTAGTTGCTTGTGTTTTTTATCCGCGTTGCAAATTGGATGGCTTAAATGATTTTTTTGCGTCGTATTATCAATATTTACATTATGATCGATAAAATGTTACAACCATAGTATGTGAGGTTAAAAACGTAGTAATAGAATTATATAATGAATTTTATATAAAATATAATTTAGGTGATATTGGATCTTCTCAATCTACGGAGATACAAAATGACAATCTGAGATAAAATTAGTAGAGGGTACCAACTTTTATTATATAGACAAAAAAAAAAAAAAAAAAGGGAGTAATAGGAAATATTTCTGAATTAAAGATTTATCTAACCGTTTCATTTGAGTTTACTGAATCCGAAGGTGGTACAGATTTTTTAATTTTGGATTGGTGGAAGAGGCACGCAAGCCAATACCCAATCCTTTCTCTTATTGCAAAACAGATTTTTTCAACTCCTTGTTCCACAGGTTGGGGTCGAATAAGCATTTAGTGCGGAGGTAATATTTTGGACGAACATCGTTCAAGATTAGCTCGAGAATCAGTGGAGATTCAAGCTTGTGTTGCTGATTGGACAAAGGCTCAATACCGGCAACAAGAGATAGATCGAACTAATGAATCCGAATTCTTTAACGACGGAGATACTACCGCTACTGGTACCGGTACCAATACTGGAACGGGTAGTGACGATTGAGGGTAAAAGAACTATTGGAGTTGACAAATATTTCGGGAACCCTTATTTTTCATACCGGGTATGCCCACGTGAGCTTAGGGAAACCGAAGTATAATCCGACAACATGTGACCTCTGGTCCCCTGCGCATGGAATGCTTAGGTTTTGGGATCATTTTAGGGCATATATATTGTGCTCCTTTTTTTTATAGATCGTTGTAACGAATTGTAATGTGCTTAATAATAATTTATTAAGTTTAAGCCCTCTCTTTCTCTCTTGTCTTTTTGTCCTTAAATTTGATTACAATTTACATTTTAATTATAATTTATATTGAATAATGTTTAGCCACGGAACAGTAATTTTTAAATTTTTATTATTTTTCTTTTTATTTTTTTTTCTTTTCTATCCTTTTTTTTTTTTTTATTTTCTTCCTCCGCTGATCCTTTTCTTTTTTTCGGCGGGCCGCCCTGCCTGGGCTTTTTAAGCGAGGTTGAGCCTCGTCGGCGTCGGCGAGGCCGGCCTCGCTAGTTGCCGAGGTCGGCCTCGTCGGCGTCAGGCGAGAAAACCTCTACCGGACCTCGGGAGGCCTCGTCGACCTCGGGCGGGGCCCGGCCTTGCCGATTCTTTGGCGAGGCTAGCCTCGAGAGTCGGGTGAGGCCGACCTTGCCAGTGTCTTGGCCGGTGGCCTCGCCAATGTCGGCGAGGCCGAGCCCTCACCAGATCTGGCGAGGGCTCGGCCTCGCCCGACCCCGAGGCGACCCTCGCTTCGGCCGGTAAGGGCGGCCTACTTTGGTGACCTCCGGCCAGGCTATGGCCCAGGTGAGGAAGAAAAAAAAAAAGAAAAGGAAAAGGAAAATAAAAAATACAGAAAAAAAAAAAAAGAACCGGCCGGAACCCGGTTCGAACCGAACCGGGCCAGCCAGTTCATACTTGGCCACGAATCGGAACCTGTCGGTTTCGAACCGTGGCCATGACGACCCATGTCCTCCTAACACAACATGTCCTCCTGACACATAGCAGTCCATTATGGGTCCCTACTAACCCCCTATAAATATGTGGCAGCCTATTTATAGATGGTTTCCTACGGCAATATTGTCACGTGGTATAATCTTGTCAACCCTTTTGATCGGCTTAATATAAGTACTCCATCAATTAAATCAATCAAGGTACCTTTTGACCTCCGAACGTATGCATTTCAGCACTTCTATTGACCTCGACAGCGAACCAATAAGAGAACTCTGGAAAAACGCGAATTAAAATTCCTCAACTACTGCTTGGTCTCCAAGTTCACTAGAATTGCTGGCTTCTTCTCTCACGCGCTCTCTATTTCATCTTGTTTAAGCGCAACGCTAGCCCTTCCACATAGTTAAGAAATCTCAAGAGCAAATCCCTCAACTTATGATTTGATAGTCATTATTAGTAGGTTGACTAGAAACCTAATCGATATCTGATAGAAATATCACGATTTTGGGAACCGAGATTACGAATCACGGGGACTTGATTATGCTAATGATCCCGAATCAATATCCCTAACACCCTTTTGGTATCTAAAATGATACGATCGTCTAACATGTCACACAAGTTTCCGAGGCCTATCCATTAATCATGACCATTCTAATCGTGGGAAATCAATTGATCAAGAATTAAATGTGCAATCAATGTCAATCATGCCAAACAATCCTAAATTGTCTCTAAAGGAAAGCCAAAATACCTAAACCCTATTGAAGCTCTAAAGGCTTGTTCATTTCATGGTTTGTGTCATTTGAGGGTTTTAGGGCTTTTTAGGGGTTAAAACCCCTAAACTAAGGATTTTACAAAAATGCTACCTAAGCACCTCAAAAATTCTAATTTCACTTGCAAAGGTTGGCCACAGTGTTTTTGAGTCATTTTGTGAATTTTTGAAATTTTTAGTTTTTGATTTTTTTTTTTAAGAATTATCCTTCCCGAGAGTTGATTTCTATGTTTTAGAAATTTTCCAATTTTTTTAAATTTTGAAATTTTTTATGAATTTTCGCATTTTCCAAAGTTTTGTGGGATTTTATGAATTTTCTGATTTTTATGAATTTTTATGAATTTTCTGAATTTTTGCAATTTTTCTGATTTTTTTTATCTCTTTTTTTAGATTTCTAAACTTTTAAATTTTTTTTTTTTTTAAATTTCTCAAATCTTTATTTGATTTTTTTAAATATTTTTTAGATTTTTTATTGATTTTTTAAATTAAAATATCTATTTTTTTGAATTATTATTATTATTATTATTATTATTATTATTATTATTATTATTATTATTTATTTCCCTTGAAGAGAACAAATCGGACCAGCCGGTTCAACCCGGTTCGGCCAAGCCAAAACGGATGTCGCCGACACGATCGATGCTCAACGAGTTCGCAATCGAAACGGCGCCCGTTTAGATTGCCTATTTCTCTTGGCATTTTGTCGAACACTTGGTGGGCACAAATTTGGGTTTAACGTTCTCGAGGCCACCGGTTTGAACTCACCATTGGTGGGCCTCCAGCAACCTTTTTAATTGATTTTTGGTTTTGTGTTATCCTCTCACTACCACCTATCAACCTCAACCTATTGATTCGCCACGGACCACCGTTGGCCGACAAAAGTTGGTCTAAAAACCTAAATCATCACTGACCTACACTAACATCTCCAGATTTCAAATCACTATTCTAATCGCCCTAGCCGTCTAAACCGATCAAAATCATCATCAAAACACCAAGTAAAGTGAGAAAATACTAACTTGAGCGGCTATTTGCCACGGGGGACACTCCGGCGAAGCTTGGGGTTTTTTGGCAAGGATTATCAATGGTCGGCCGACTTAGTTTATGCAGATTTTATCATTCAAAATGTAGTCAAATAATGAAATATGTGATTAAAATACATTTTAGGCATCTAATATAGCAAAATCATGAAGAAACATGCATGAGCAAGCTAAAAACCTATTCTGGAAATTTATGTAAACAATGTCGAGGATTGATTCGTTTGATGATCAAATGAAATTTCCGAGCTAATCCGCGGCCGTAGAACTCTTCCTTAGCACCTAGACTCTAAGCTGGTGGCCTCGACTTCGTCGGAGAACATCTGGACCGCGTCGACCAAGTTTGATTTTCAGGTGTCGGCGATCAACTTCGGACCAATCATCTCGGTGAGGAGGCTCACTTTGTCTAGGCCGATTCACGCCCCTTTTCCAACTGAAAAAGCGCCAATCACTCGGTCTTGGGAGCCTTGACTCCCTCTCTCTTTCTCTCTACAACTCTCCCTCTCTTCTCTCTAGAATTTCTTGAATAGGTTCTCCGCCTTTCACAATGATAATCTCTCTTTTTATAGTTTAATTTTTCCGCCCAAAGTTGGTTATCACCCGACTTGTAATCGATTGGATCGAATGTTCGATTTGAGTTGGAGATTCTCAATTGGAATCGGAGTTAAACACGTACTCATTTGACGGATTAAGTCGGTAAAGTGGCAGGGCTAGAGATATTTTTCTGGGTTTAGAAACGTTCTAGGGCGAGTCGGGCAAAGAAGGAGATCTGACCTAAGTTGGGTCGAATTGACCCGGTTGTTAGTCTAAAATTACAATTAAGCCCGATTTTGACCCAATTTTTCAAATTTAACCCCAAAATTGAATTCCTTGGCATATTTATCATCAAAAATGAGATTTTTCCTAATTGTTGTCACAATTAAACCAAAACTTCCTAAATTTTAAAATTTGGGTCAATAGGGTTCTGTTCAATTCAGTACCTAAATGACATGATTAGGCAAAATTGATGACAAAATTGGATTACCCATGATTAATTAACCCTAGAAATGATGGTCTCAAGATTTGACAATTTCAAATTGATCATGATCCCCAATTTGAGCTTAAAATCCCTAATTTTCAATTGAATTTTGAAGCTTTTCGATTTCTTTGATGAATTGTGCAATTGGACAGGCTATTATGCAATTCAACGTTCCAAAATCATTTGATGTGAAGACATTATGGCTCAGAAATAAATAGAGATGACTCAATTGAATTTTTGGCTCAATTTGGGCTTGACTTTACCCAATTTTGGGAAAAACACATTGCCGATTGAGGTTTTCCAAAATTGATGATGTATTGATGAAATTGGATTTAAAAGAAGATGTCGCGACTCGGACCCCTCCGAACCTCGACATCCCCCCGATCATGGTCGATAATTTGAACGCGACGTCCCGGGACACGTTGCCGATCCAGACCCAATTACGCATAGCGGAAGCACATAAAACAACCCAGACGATTAAAACACATGACCGAGGGATAGAACATCCAATTTAAATAAATACATAACTTATAAAGTATTCATTAATACAAAATGATGACCTGGTTACCAATTTCAAACCACAATTTTCAAAAGGGGTCGGTGGTTGACAAGCCTATCTCCTCTACAAAAAGGTACTCAAAAGACAGGGTAAGTTGGTCTATCCTTCAATCCTGTGGTACTCTGGCGGCATCCTCGGATCACTCACGGTCGCGGATCTGAAAGTGGTTATATAATAACCGTGAGAACGAGTCTCAATAAGCAACACCCTAAACCTCACCTAGGCTAATGCGTACCCAGACCAGTCTAACATGCAAATCACCAGACGATACAATCAATTTCACATGACAAGCTTACCTCACCTCGAACCACGTGCCAACCCTGCATATTAGTCCAAACACAATAATGCAAGAATAATTCACCGCCATGTCATAATCACCCGGCACACACACTCCCACTCAAAATCAATCAATCCAACCAAGCACTCACACGCACATTCAGCCAATCCAATCAGTCACATCACGCACACGTGTCCAACAAATTTTCCTCTCACGGACCACTGCCAACATGCCTCAATTCCGGTCTCACAGTCACACACAAGTCACGCAATTCGTTCAATTCCAATGGCCGCCGTCAACACGTCCCAAGCCATATCATTCAATTAATTCCAGTGGCCGCCGTCAACACGTCCCAAGCCACGAGGTTCAAACAATTCCAATGACCGACGTAAACACGTCCCGGTCCAATCACACCTTTAACGGGCCACCGTCAACACGTCTCAAGCCCGCATTCCAATTGGCCCATCGGCCGTTCCTGCCTTCACACGGACCGCCGTCAACACATCCCAAGTCCGTAGCCCTCCGATCAATCCGAGCTTAATTTCTCACGGGCAAGCACCGCCACTTAATTCAATCAAAATTCACGTCAAATATATCAAACAATTCAAACTCACAACTCAATCAAATTCCACAATTAGCCACCTCATCCACCAACCCGGCGTTCAAGTCGGTCACGCTAATTCCCCAAATCGAGCGTACTATTTAATCTAATTCAAATTGCACAATTAAATCATAATATCCATAAATTAATGCACGCCCTAGCCGTTCTAACCCGAGACTAGTCAATGAAATACCCAAAAGACTAAGTAGGGTCTAGGAAGTCGTTTACCAAGTTTTGGCAAAATCGGGTTTGGAAAAAATCGGCTTGGGCCTAAAATGGCCGGGTGAGCAGTGCCGAAAACGGACGGGCACGCGCACGGGCGCACGGCGTTTACGGCCGTTGGGGTTAGTACGCTGGCTGGTGGGCCGGGCCGCAACGGGCACGGGCGCTGGCACGGGCTTGACGGCCGGCCGGGTTAGGGTGGTGGGCGGGCGGGCTTTGCAAAGAAGGACGCGGGTAGGGTGACGGGCGGGTAAGCTCGCGGTAGCAACGGGGCAAGCCCGCCCACGCCCGCCCGGCAGCCGGGCGACGGAGGTCGGGTAGCCGCACGACGCGGGTTGGGAAGGCGGAGCTCGGCCGGCGACGGGCAAGAAGCTCAAGCAAGGGTCGGCGAGCGTAATCGAGAACCAAACGCGCCAACCAAAGAAGAAGAAGAAGAAGAAGAGAAAAGAAAAGGAAAAGGAGGAGACAGGAGAGAGAGAGAGAGAGAGGTGATGGGAGGGGGGGGGTTGTCCGTGATGGGAGGGGACGGAGCAATGGGGGTGGCGTGGTCAGAGGGGGAGAAAAAGAGAAGAGAGAGAGAGAGAGAGAGAGAGAGAGAGAGAGAGAGAGAGACGGCGCTGGAATGGGGGCCGCAAGAGGAGAGAGAGAGAGAAAGAGAGAGAAAAAAGAGAGAAAGGACTAATTTACACTTTTGAGCGCGATCCAACGGACACGGTTCGAACTAAAATCGACCTAACGGTCCCGATTCAAATTCAAAAATGGCCTAATAGTCCACTAAAAATCCCAATAATAATATAGGGCAAATGGCCAAAATAAAATAACTCGAAATACACTACGAGGGAGGTCTACTAGTCCAAATCCGCACCCGGTCAAAAATCCACTTTCTCACCATTCCTGATGATCTCGATGTTGGCCACAATAATATCGACATCGTCCAATTTATTTCATCCCCAAACTCCCGAAAATCGATTGCCAAGTTCGGGGTCTAAATAACGTCAAATTCGATCGAGTGCGATTCTAGCGAAATCTCAAAATTTAAAAATAATAACCGTAAGTGATCGGTTCCCGGCGAAATTTTACTTTGCAAGCAAGCACACCGACGAATTATACGCTTATTAAATCCCCAAATTGTGTCAAAATCCGAGATGTCACAAAAGACTAATGACTATTTTTATGGAATTTTTGGATTCCATTTGCTATTTTTCTTAATTTTCTCCCTTATTTTGACTAAAAAGAAATTGGGAAAAAAATTCAGGAAAATTCTAAAAACAATTATTTTTGGTTTAGAAATAGGTTCCTAGGCTTGGTCAAGGTTCTTAATTCTAATTTTGTGATTTTTGAAAAAATTAGAAAAATGAACTAAAAATCAGGTGTCAACAATTCCTTTACCAACTAGCCTGCATGCTTATTGGCGTATCATCCTAAATTGAAAATAAATTGAGCCCTTCACTTTTTTTTTTGTGATTGTTCATGGATCATATTTATGCCAAATTTTTGTTTTTATTTCTTACTATCATAAGAAGGAGAAGGAGGAGGAGGAGCCAAGTTTATCTGTTCCTCCATGACTATCGCCCAATGTCATTTTTGCTCGTTGTTGATTGCATTTGACTTTGGCAAATTTTGTAGTTTTCTAATGGAAAATTAATTTCGCTACATGAAATGGCGTGAAATATATATATGTGTGTGTGTGTGGGACGGCAGATTAATTACTTTTTGCATTAATACAATTTTTTTTTGGGAAAATACATTTTTTCATCTTTCTAGTATTCGAGGCAATACCTTTCCATTTTTTATACTTCGTTTGGTTACAATTCAAATCTTTATATTATTTCTTGGTGACAATTTAAATCCTTCCATCAATTTTTTTAATCAAATATTTTTAAGGTCGATGTCTGTAATATGAGAGAAGAGTGACGAGTATAGCGAGGCTTGCTTGTGTAGATAGATGTAGAAGCTACGAGGGGAAGGAAGCATCTTCTATATATGTTGTCAACAAATCAAAGGTTACGATGTGAATTCTAGCCTAATTTCAGCTGTTAGAGCGGGGAAAGTTGAACCACTATACATGTATTGAATTCTTGATTCTCCTTCTATTTGTTCAACTTTTATGTTGTCATTTAGTAGAAGAATCAAGTATGCAACTTTTAAAGTACCAAAGCACAACTCGTTACTTATTCACGAAAAAGTAAAGTTTCGTTCAACAACCAATTCGCCTCCTTCTTGATTATTTGTATCTAATCCCCATTGCGAATTGCCATACGGGCAAACCCTCATAAAAATGCATGATAAGTAAGTTCCTTTGCATTAGGCAGATTTAAGGTGATCGACCAAATTATGAATGCATAAAAATTGATTTACATTAGACATATCAACTCATTCGTTGTCAAGTCAGAGACAACCAAAGAAATTTAGAGAGAGAGGGTTGTGATTATTTAGAATATCTTTCAACTTGTCTAGATTGACTTTCACTTTTTACATTTTATTTAATTCAAGTACTATGGCGCACGCGATTTGATTATTGCAAACCCACAGCATTTTAAATTTTCACAAAATGCGAATGTTGAGACGTACGTTCACACATAAATTTTTCATGATTTTTGGTAATTTGAATGATGTTTTGAAATTTTTATGGGAAAAGCAAGAACAACTTGATTGCTTCAACTCAAACAAATCGGATGCATCAGCTTCCATTTTATTTACGCATAGTAATGGGCAATCAATCGGACTCTTGAAGAATAGCACGCGGGTTGAATTCAAAGGATTTAAAGGATATCAACCTGGAAGGCTAGATATAAAGAAGTGAGGGCAAATTATGGGAGTAGGACTAATGCAATAAAACCACTGCAAGAAAGCAAATAATACTGAAGCCAATCTCTATTTATTCTTTCAAGACCATATTTATTTCAGGACATTAAGGTAAACACAAGAACAGACGCATAACTTAGTACCGCTAGTACAACTCGATCAAATTACTCCACTTTTGCACCAAGAATCTTTAGGACAAATATCACAAAAAACTCAAAATTATGCTCATTGTGACATAAATATCCCAATTTTTTTTGCATTACAAAAAAACCCTAACTTTTACATGTGTGGCATATATGCCTCATATTTTGGTTTTATCAATAATATATTTTTCATACTGGTAGAAGTTTGGGATTTTCTATGACACAAAAAAACTTGGAATAATTATGTCACATTGGACAAGTTTGAGATTTTTTGTGACATAAAAAAGTTCGAGATATCTATGCTACAGTGGGTATAGTTTGAAATTTATTTGTTGGCATTTACCCCAACCTTTATTATGGTACTGCTAAGTCATAAAGCAGCAACTTATTGGTAATAGCTGATCACACAATAATATTTTATATATTGAGACTTGGGACTATTTTTTTTTATCATCTTCTGGTGGAGGTGGGATGTACGGAGCGGCCGAGCTCCAGCTTCCATCGTTCCCATTCTGGACCATGTTCTTGTTCTTGGCCACCCACCACTGCGCCGGAATTTTGCAGTCATCATTCAGAGCATCTTTTCCCTTGTTCACCAGCGCAATCCCACGACGGCCACCGAGATCAAAGTCCTTGCTATCGATCCCTTTTGTGCCCGCGATTAAGTGCAGGTATGTCTCCAACTGATGCCCGATGCTTATGGCAGTAGTCAGACCATCAGTGAGAGGCCTCAGGTACGGGGGACTTGCGCGAGTCAACCATCAGCTGTTCACCGACGTGGTAATATCTGCTTGGAGGGAGGAAGGAACGATATCAATGGCGTTGGTCACGCGAAGGGCGCGGAGCTTCTCAGACGACGAGAACTTCTTTCGGAAGTTCTCGTCCCCGACCTTGGGGCTGGCAAAGGGGAATGCAGTCACCAGACAGGCTTTCTTGGGGTGGCCGGTGGGCACGTTGTAGCCGTTGGTCACGATGTCCAGCGCGTTGATCGTTGCCAAAGCCGCGCCTAGGCTGTGGCCGACCACTGTTATGCTGATGGTCTCGTTTTTTGCTGGCATAGGTATCCACTTGCTTTCGGACCTCCCTTAGAACCTGACCAAAGTAATCCATCCATACCAGTATTAATTTGACAAAGTAGTCGAAACATCACGTGCTACATCTTATCATATTTTTAGATTTATATAAAATAAAAAAAAGTGAAGGCAATTTGGAGCTTATTCGGAAGTAAATTAGCAAGAGCAATCTTTAAATCGAGTGGAAGTTTCATACCTGATCTCTGGCACTAAGCTTTGTGTACGCATTCATAAAATCAATTTTCCTGTACAAACTGTAAAAGCCAGAGTGAATCTTAGTATCGGTGTCATTCTTGAAAATGTCGGTCGCCGGGACCAAATCATCTTGAATATCGGAGAAGGTCTCCAGGGGATCCTTCGTTCCTCTCCAAGCGACCAAAATGTCCCTTCTCCCTAAAGTCTTGCTCCCATCGTCGGTGCTCACCGCGACATACCCGATCCAACACCTGTCTGGCTGCAACAGAAAGGTCTCGTACATTGGCACATAGAAGTACTGGGTCACCTCGTACCAGAACGGGTTGTTGTCCGTCTTGAGACCCACTTCAGAGAAGAGCTTGTCCATCGGGAACAGGGGCAGGCCGTAGCCCTCCGACTCCGTCTGGCCGTTGTACGCATCGTAGATGGCTTGGACTCGTTCTCCGTAGTGTATGAGGTACATCCGGAGATCCTCGTCGAGAGGATCCAACATGTCCTTCCAGTTGGTCTCGCCGCTGAGCTCAGTCCATGGCCTTGAGCTGTTGCCTCCCATGGTATGTATTTCTCTCTCTCTCTCTCTCTCTCACTCTCTCCCTGAAAGGCTTGTGGAAACGCAATCTTGCTTCCATGCAATTTATAGACTCTACCTTTTCGTTGTGCCATGCACGATCTTATTACGTGATAAGTTACGCGATAGAATTGTTTTTGTGTAATATCTAGCACGAGAAACACGCTCCTGTTAAATAGCACTACGGACAGAATGGATGAGAGGGACCATGCGTTTCTTCGGTAGATAAGAATGTTAATTTCCAGTCTCAGAAGACATCTCTTGCTAGCATAGAACGCTAGAAGCTCGAAATTGCATATTTAAGAGTTTTACAACTTGATGGGTAATGCAGCTACTGATGAATGGAATGAATTTGTATTGGGTCTTACACTTTATATAACTGATGAAAATCTATCTTGCCGCATCATTTCGGTAAACAACTTTTGGCAAGAATATAGGTACAATTGTGAGGTGAACCGAATTTACAATGTTAAAACCGTTCAGTTCTCTATTGGATATTGAAACTTTCCACATCATTTAGTGAGTGAATTTTTAGTAACATTTCTTAGTAAATTTAAAATTTCTCTTTTGGATAAGCTAACTTATCGAGGACCTGTAGATCCACTCTTTTTTCTATTCAAATATCAGCCCTTACTCACGGATCTAAGAATTACCCATTATGGTGTTGGCAAAACTAGCAAAGCTAGATCCCCAAAAGCCCACTTGAGTGCTTATTAGATGGTATAAGAATACACAAAGGAACGTCGGTACGATCAATGGCTGCCTAGTCTTCATCCGTAACTTTGTGTTTCACATCGAAAACCCTTTACACACGAAAAGATGTAAATGGGTTTCTAAATTACTCTCCAAACAGATACCCCACATATATACATATATAGACTGGTTTAACTTGAAGCCATGAAATTCAAACCTGTCTGCTTTCGTTAAAGTGCATTAACATACCCATCGTTGCACCAACAATAGGATAAATCTTAATAATTATTTTTTATGATTTCTTCTCTATCCACAACAATCCTTTTCACATACTTTGAGAATTCTCATGCAGAGTTCAACATGTAGATGCATAAATCTGTCCTTTCATATCCGTGAAAAATAACATATCATTCCACTATGCAATTTAGTGAATTGACTATCAAATTTCATCATCAAGGATTCGTTGTAGATTGATTTCACATGAGCATTCATCAATGAAAGAATGACTTTTAATATGTGGCGGTGTTGGTTTTCTACGGAATATGCATAGTTAAAAATATATAAACGCAGCGGAAAAATATAACCACACATGTATCTCCAAAGGCGTTGTTAAATGCGTCAATCAAAAATCGGAAAACCATAGGGGGTTAAACGGATTACCTTTTGCAAAGTGTCCAGAACGATTTCAGTTCGGATGTTTGTTGATTTTCTTTCACCGAGTGCCTAGGACGATTTCGGTTCGGATGTTCTTCAATTCGAGCCCCACAAGTGTCGGACCTCTAGTTCAGACACACCACCAATCGCACAACGAACGGAAGGAAGAACTTGCGGATAATCACCAATAGAATTGTGCTAGCAATCTTGTGGCGACAATTCCCCGCACTCTTGATATTTCAGTCGCGGCTTCGGAAGAGAGAAAACGTATTTTCTTAACTCTCACGAACGCATCTTGCACTCTTTCTTTTCTGTTTTCTCTTGTTCTTACTCAGCAACTGTTGCTGATCATTAATTTTGTTTTTGTGCGATCAGCAACAGTTGCTGATCGCAAGGGACTCTCCTCACGATCAGCAACCGTCGCTGATCGTGTGTGCATATAGCACACGACCAGCAACGGTTGCTGGTCGTGGACGAAGCCCACGGTCAGCAACAATTGCTGACCGTGGGTGATGCACACGGTCAGCAGTTGACCGTGTGCATGCACCACCATCATCACCCTTTTTTTTTTTTTTTTTTTTTTTTAATTTTAAGTAAAAGACACGATCAGCAAGGAGCTGATCGTGTACTGCACACGGTCAACATTTGTTGACCGTGTGCACTTAATTAATTAATACAATTTTATATAAATAAGAGTGCAAGATAATTTGGCACATTAATATGTGTCCACTTTAGATTTGTATGTGCATCATATGCACGCACGCTCATGACTGAAAATAAAATGAAATTAAATCACATTTAATTTAATTAGAATCTCACTAATCAATTGCTATAATTGCAAACATATTTGCAATATTGCATCCTCCGCATAACGTCATTCTAAATTGGTTATGGTGTGTGACATCCCTAGGTTCATCACTAATCTAGTAGTAGGACTTGCACTAACACGTTAGTACTCCCAAGAGAATTGATTGTCTCGATCAACCTCTAGGTCCTACAAGCCATGATTGACATCTAGCAATATGTCATGGCTACCCGCATAAAGGTGAATGTTTTAAGAACATAATGAACCCGTCAGCTTTGGTTACGGTGTAATTCAATCCCTCCGCCTTACTATGTCCCGATCGAACAAAGACCATGGAATATTTGTCAAGTCACCAATTCGATCATATGCACAAATCTAATTGACATGCATTTTATATGAGACATGTACAGTTCATTCTCGGTTACAACCCCGGCCGAGGATTTTAATGCAATGTCAAGATTAGATTGCATAGGACATCATTATAGTACCTTGTGTATAACAAGGAGACAGATTCCATTTTGCGCACACGTATAACCTCGTATGTGAACGAATTATGGCCATCAAGTACAGAGACGGATCAACGAACCAGCAATATGTGCACATGTGAACCATAACCATCCAACACACAAGTCAACACTGTGCCTCAGGTCTAAGGATTATTTACACAAGACCAAAGCATAAACGATTAAACATTGACCACGCTAAAAGCTTCCATGTTGCTAATCGATATATGCGTGTCACGTTCAGTGAATTTGTCTGATACAAACACCTGTGTTCTAGCTCGGGTATCACAATACCCAATGACCCGTGACTCGTCATTCCCTTAAATATCCCATACTTAATGATGAAGCTAAGAACACATCGGTCTCAACAGGATTATTGATATCCACTCAATGATCCATCGACCGAGAACAATTTAAAGATTCAATCTAACTGTGAACCTGTCACACATATTCTTAACGTCTTAAGAATAGGTCCAGTCTGGCCGATCTTATGGAATCATTCATATAATTAAATAATTGGACAAATGAATGAATACGTCATTGCCATTAAATAAATAATAAATTTGAAAATACAACTTAAATCCCTAACATGTAACTATTACATGATAACTTTAGGGCATACATCTAACAATCTCCCACTTGCACTAAAGCCAATTTGTTTGGTACCTCAAACCCATCTTATCAATGTGTCTTTCAAAAGAAGACCGAGGTAAGGCCTTAGTGAAGGGATCTCGCCACGTTTTCCGCGAGGCAATTTTCTGTAAGGTAATATCACCTCTCCCAACAATTTCTCTAATGAGATGGAAGCGTCTCTCAATGTGCTTAGACTTGGTGAGACCTTGGTTCCTTCGCTTGAGCTATTGCCCCATTGTTATCACAAAACAATGTTATTGGTTGTTCAATGGAAGGAATAACTCCAAGTTCAGAAATGAACTTCTTCATCCAAGCGGCTTCCTTTGCTTTTATACGAGCGGCAACATACTACTCCTCGGTGGTGGAATCAGCGCTTATGCTCTGTTTGGAACTCTTCCAACTAATCTGCGCCACCATTAAGTGTAAAGACAAACCCGGATGTAGACTTATAATCATTAGGATCCGATTGAAAATCGGAATCGATATAAGCTTCAACTTTAAACTCCCTTCTCCATATATCAAGAATAAATCTTTAGTCCTTCGCAAGTACTTAAGGATATTCTTGATCGCTATCCAAAGCTCTTCTCCTGGATCGGGGATATCTGCTAGTAATGCTTACAAAGATGTGCAATATCGGGTCTCGTACATAACATAGCATACATTATGCTTCCAATAGCAGATCGTAAGGTATCTTTGCCATCCGCTCTCTTTCTTCGTGAGTGTTGGGACACATCTCCTTGGAAAGATGGATTCCGTGCCTAAAAGGCAATAATCCTCTTTTGGAACATTGCATGTTAAAACGTGTTAACACTTTGTCTATGTCGTGACCGTGAGAGGCCAATTAATCGTCTCGATCTATCTCTATAGATCTTGATACCTAAAATATAGGTTGCCTCTCCTAAATCTTTCATGGAGAATTTCTGTGACAAGAATAGTTTGATCGATGATATCATCGGTACATCGTTCCCGATCAAAAGTATATCATCGACGTACAAAACTAGAAATGCAATTGCACTCCCACCCACCTTCTTGTATACACAAGGTTCATCCGGGTTTTGATGAAACCAAACGATTTGACTACTTCATCAAAACGGATGTTCCAACTTCTGGAGGCTTGTTTGAGTCCATAAATGGATCTCTTAAGCTTACACACCTTCTGACGTTCACCATTGGATTCAAAACCCCGTGGTTGTTCCATATAGATGTCCTCCTCAAGAAAACCATTTAGAAAAGCCGTTTTGACATCCATTTGGAATATCTCATAATCTAGGTGTGCAGCTATAGCCAACATAATCCGAATGGATTTTAGCATGGCTACAGGTGAGAAAGTTTCGTCATAATCGATTCCTTCTTTTTGACGATATCCTTTCGCCACGAGCCGTGCTTTGTAAGTTCCAACTTGACCCTCAGCATTCATCTTCCTCTTGAAGATCCATTTACAGCCAATTGGTACAATACCATCGGGCAGGTCAACTAAGGTCCAAACTTCGTTTGGAATACATTGAATCCATTTCAGATTTCATGGCTTCTAGCCATTTACCGTAATCGATGTCCCACATCGCCTCCTCATAAGTGTTGGGATCACCGGGTTGATCACCATCATTCACAATGAATAATGGTTCAATATGTTCAACCAAGTGTCTATAACGAGCAGGTGGACGAGATGTTCTCGCCTCCTCCTAAGAGGTTGTGTATCGAAGCTCCCAACCAATCGGACATTGGTATTTGAACTTGGTTATTTGGTACTTCATTGTTATCTTCTTGTAAGACTATTTTCCGCCCACACCACCTTCCCGGACGAACTGATTCTCCGGAAAAGAAGCATGCTGTGGCCAAATTCTTAGGTCGAGTGAAAATAGAAATAGTATCCAAGAGACTCCTTTGGATATCCAATGAAGCGACCTTGTTCGGACCTAGCCTCCAATTTTTCCATTTTCAGCTTCTTGACGAAAGTTGGACAACCCCAAATCTTAATATGATTAAGACTTGGTTTCCTACTATGCCATATCTCATAAAGGCGTAGTTGGAACAATTTGGATGGCACTTTCTGTTCAGTACATATCGCGGTTGTCTCGGGGGCATATCCCCAAAGGGATATAGGCAAATCGATGTAACTCATCATAGATCGCACCATATCTAATAAAGTGCGATTTCTTCTTTCGTGATACACCATTGTGTTCTCGAGTTCCGGAGGTGTCCACCGTGATACAATGCCATTATCTTTAAGATAGTCCAGAATTCAAGATAAGGTATTCACCTCCTCGATCGGATCGAAGAGCCTTAATACATTTTCCTGTTTGTTTCTCAACTTGGATCCCGAATTCCTTGAACTTTTCAAAAGATTCGGATTTATACTTCATTAAGTACAAATAACCATACCGTGATTGATCATCGGTGAATGTAATGAAGTAAGAATAGCCACCTCTAGCATTTTCATTTATTGGTCCACATACATCTGTATGTATCAATCCTAGTATATCGCCAGCGCGCACTATGTCCTACAAAGGGCGCTTTTGTCATTTTCCTAGAAGACATGCCTCACAAGCCGAGTATGGCTTAAACATTGATGGATCAATGTATCCATCATTACTCAACTTGTTGATTCTATCTTCTCCAATATGACCTAATCGAAGATGCCAAACATACTTTGGGTTTGGACTATCTCTAGAGCGTTTATTAGTTATGGCATTTATATCATTATTTTGTTGCTTATTGACATTGGTAATCGCATTACCGGACATTGTAATGGTATAAAGATTATTGGTTAATAAGCCAGAACCAACACATATCCTATTATGATAAATAGAACATACATCATCAGCAAAAAGAAAATTCATAATTCTCTTTACTCAAGCGAGGTATAGAGATGATGTTCCTAACAACATTCTCATAATGCAAGCAATTTTTCAATACCAATACATGTCCGGAAGGCAAACATAAACGAAAAGTCCCTACAGCTAACGGCAAACTCTTGCTCCATTTGCAAATGTTAGGACAATTTCATTTTGCCCCAAATCCCCTTATTTCCAGATTCTGCAAAGACATACAAATATGTGAGGTTGCAGCAGAATCTAGAACCCATAAGTTGGATTCAGCACTAACCATAAGATTAGTTTCAATAAGCATAGACACCATACCTTCGCAAGGTTGGTCCTTAGGCTTGACTTTCAAGCTCGCGAGGTACTTCCTGCAGTTCCTCCTCCAATGCCCTTTGACACCACAGTAGTGACAATTCCCTTTTTCAACCTTGGGCTTTGATTGCACAGCACGTTTCATAGGCCTCTTCCATTTCTTTTTCTTCAAAACAGTCTTACTCTTTGAAGAAGAAGCCTTAGCCATAGCCACCACATTGGGCCTCGTGTTGTGCATTTCCTTCTCATAAACTACTAGCATGCTATGTAACTCAGCAAGAGTTTTCTCCATCTTATGCATATGGAAGTTTTGGACAAAGCCAGAGAAGGAATCGGGCAGAGATTGAAGGATCAAATCCACAGCTAACTCATTATCCATAACAAGATTGAGCCTAGCCAACTCTTGATGTGCCATATCATTTTCAAAGCATGATCATTAACCGATGATCCTTCAGCCATTCTCATACGGTACAATGCTTTAGATATCTCATATCTAGAGGTTCGACCATTCTCATCAAAATATTCTTTTAAGTGCAAGATGATCGACCTAGCATCTTCCATAGTTTCATACTTCTTCTGCAATTCATTGTTCATTGAAGCAAGCATGTATGACCTAACTTTTAGGTCATCATCCGCCACTTATCATAAATGTAACGCGCTCCTCTTGGGTCCCACCCTCCTCAGGAAAGGAGTTTGGCATCTTTTGATCAAGCACATATCCGATTTTCTCCGAATTGAGAACAATTCTCAAATTCCTCACCCAGTCAGTGAAATTGGGTCCAGTCAAACAATTCTTGTCAAGTATAGAAGCGAGTGGGTTTGTGGTCACCATTTTAGAGTAATAATATATCTGTGCAGAAAATAAATTGTTAGCCGTTGTCTTTCAAAATAACCATTTCATTTTGGCCTTTAAATGAAATAGTGCCTCCCACTAAATTTTTCGAATCCCATACTCCTTAAAATGGGAAAACGGTAATCTTTGTTGGGTAAAAATTACTAGTGGGGATTGGAGTCTCACTAGCCCATAGCCCGCCTCACCTGACAGTTATTGGCGTTCTATGAACTTAGTGAGTGAACCAACTTGTTCAACGCATCATATCACGAGTCCCAATCATAACCTCGGCCTCTAGACCATGAAAGTCTCACCTAACAGTTATCGACATCATGATCATAGTTAAGTCTAACCCATCATCTCATGCAAGTATTGAAAACACAAACGATCCCCTCACCTGACAGTTATTGGAAATCGTTCGGCTTCAACCCAACAACATCATATGCATAATGGAGTGATCCAATATTATAAATAGCAATTGACCCCTATGTATTCATAGCGGTCAATCAACTACTATAAAGTTGGACCAAACCACGGCGATGGAAGGCCACGAGTCCGAAACCCGTTTCGACATAATATAATTAATAAGGAGGTTTGGGTCATTATTAATGGTCTCACTTTGCACATTAACCGGTTTAACATGCATAACAAATGAATAAATAAATAGATGTCATATGCATAAAAATCTATCCTCGTGGTGATCATGGAATTATGGTTCAATGGGTCTCGAGCCAATGAGCCCCATTTAGCCATTTTAATGTTTTAATAATAGAGTCCCGCTCTTCACTTCTTCTTGAATCCTTGAACTCTTCACGGACCGGGCCCATAGAGCTCTTCCGGCTTAATGGCTCCTCCTCGTGTAATGTTTACATCAACAATTGATAATACTAAACTATACTAAAAAAAATATTACATGGAAATAAAAAGAAGGACGCAGCCTCCATTTAATAATTACAACCCCAAAAATACCTGTAATCATCATACATTCATCCATACATCAATCATATTGATTAGGGGTTTTTCCATGATCACCACCCTTCCTTGCAAGCCATAAATTCTAAATTTAAAGCTTTGGAAGGCACAAATAAAATTCTGCACTGAATCAAATTCATGGCCGAGCAACGTAAGCCGCGTTAAGAAATCAAAACCGGTGAAACAAATTTCACGTCGTGATTTCAAGTAACGGTAACGTTATCGCCTCTAGATTCATAGTTGCGAATCATTTTGCAGAAGACAAAAATAAAAGAAAATAAAGGTACGGATTTTTGATTCAAAATTGATTTAGTTCGATTTTTGCTCAGTTGATCGAATTTATCATATAAATTAATCAACTTCTATAGGCCATTTAAGAGCAAGTAATTCTCTCAACAAAGTAAATTGGCCATTGAGTCGCAAAAATATATACTCTGAACCAAAATCAATTAAACGCATTTAGAACGCCCTAAGGATTGGCTCTGATACCACTGTTGGTTTTCTACGGAACATGCATAGTTAAAAATATATAAACGCAGCGGAAAAATATAACCACACATGTATCTCCAAAGGCGTTGTTCGTGCGTTTCAATCAAAAATCGGAAAACCATAGGGGGTTAAACGGATTACCTTTTGCAAAGTGTCCAGAACGATTTCAGTTCGGATGTTTGTTGATTTTCTTTCACCGAGTGCCTAGGACGATTTCGGTTCGGATGTTCTTCAATTCGAGCCCCACAAGTGTCGGACCTCTAGTTCAGACACACCACCAATCGCTGTGAACGGAAGGAAGAACTTGCGGATAATCACCAATAGAATTGTGCTAGCAATCTTGTGGCGACAATTCCCGCACTCTTGATATTTCAGTCGCGGCGGAAGAGAAAACGTATTTTCTTAACTCTCACGAACGCATCTTGCACTCTTTCTTTTCTGTTTTTTTCTTGTTCTTACTCAGCAAACCGTTGCTGATCATTAATTTTTTTTTTTGTGCGATCAGCAACAGTTGCTGATCGCAAGGGACTCTCCTCACGATCAGCAACCGTCGCTGATCGTTGTGCATATAGCACACGACCAGCAACGGTTGCTGGTCGTGGACGAGCCCCACGGTCAGCAACAATTGCTGACCGTGGGTGATGCACACGGTCAGCAGTTGACCGTGTGCATGCACCACCATCATCACCCTTTTTTTTTTTTTTTTTTTTTTTTTTTAAAAAGACACGATCAGCAAGGAGCTGATCGTGTACTACACACGGTCAACATTTGTTGACCGTGTGCACTTAATTAATTAATACAATTTTATATAAATAAGAGTGCAAGATAATTTGGCACATTAATATGTGTCCACTTTAGATTTGTATGTGCATCATATGCACGCACGCTCATGACTGAAAATAAAATGAAATTAAATCACATTTAATTTAATTAGAATCTCACTAATCAATTGCTATAATTGCAAACATATTTGCAATATTGCATCTTCCGTTACAACGTCATTCTAAATTGGTTATGGTGTGTGACATCCCTAGGTTCATCACTAATCTAGTAGTAGGACTTGCACTAACACGTTAGTACTCCCAAGAGAATTGATTGTCTCGATCAACCTCTAGGTCCTACAAGCCATGATTGACATCTAGCAATATGTCATGGCTACCCAGACAGTGTGAATGTTTTAAGAACATAATGAACCTGTCAGCTTTGGTTACGGTGTAATTCAATCCCTCTGCCTTACTATGTCCCGATCGAACAAAGACCATGGAATATTTGTCAAGTCACCAATTCGATCATATGCACAAATCTAATTGACATGCATTTTATATGAGACATGTACAGTTCATTCTCGGTTACAACCCCGGCCGAGGATTTTAATGCAATGTCAAGATTAGATTGCATAGGACATCATTATAGTACCTTGCGTATAACAAGGAGACAGATTCCATTTTGCGCTGCGTATAACCCGTATGTGAACGAACTATGGCCATCAAGTACAGAGACGGATCAACGAACTAGCAATATGTGCACATGTGAACCATAACCATCCAACATACAAGTCAACACTGTGCCTCGGGTCTAAGGATTATTTACACAAGACCAAAGCATAAACGATTAAACATTGACCACGCTAAAAGCTTCCATGTTGCTAATCGATATATCGTGTCACGTTCAGTGAATTTGTCTCGATACAAACACTGTGTTCTAGCTCGGGTATCACAATACCCAATGACCCGTGACTTCGTCATTCCCTTAAATATCCCATACTTAATGATGAAGCTAAGAACACATCGGTCTCAACAGGATTATTGATATCCACTCAATGATCCATCGACCGAGAACAATTTAAAGATTCAATCTAACTGTGAACCTGTCACATATTCTTAACGTCTTAAGAATAGGTCCAGTCTGGCCGATCTTATGGAATCATTCATATAATTAAATAATTGGACAAATGAATGAATACGTCATTGCCATTAAATAAATAATAAATTTGAAAATACAACTTAAATCCCTAACATGTAACTATTACATGATAACTTTAGGGCATACATCTAACAGCGGATCCTAGATTATTGTTGTTTATTGGGGATTTTTAGACTTTTGATAAGGTGAGTTTCAAATTGCACTCGTTAGTGATAACTCGACCTATTTTCTATCTCTTTTTTAGTGGCCTTCGTCCCGACCCGTGTCCTCCTCACACATGGCGCCCCATGATGGCCCATGTCCCATTAATGTGAGGGATTTATTTATCTCTTCTTTAGTGTCAGCTTCGAAGTTGTCTAGAGGAATTTATTAACCTAAATATCTTATGAAGACCACAATCCTCGGGCACGAGAAAAACGAACGGAATTGCTATGAGGACAACAGTCCTCGTCCAATTGTTTTACATTTAGAATAACTATAACAAATTGCAGCAAAACCAATCATATATTGAAGAATTGAACTTTAGCTAGTCTGTCGTGGTTGAATGGTAGAACGGTTAGTTCTAATACCATAAACCACGTTCGAATCTTTTCTCACTTAGAGCAATCCGTCATTCTATGGTTGGAACTTTATGAAATGTATCTAGACGTAATGGTATGCTTGTATCCGCAACATCAATGTAGCAAAAGGTTAGGATACATCATATTCCAAGAAGAAAAGGATCGTAAATATTAATTACACATCAAGAACACAAAGAGATCCACACGAGGAACATGATTAATAGAGTTATGATTAAGCTTTAACAAGTACCTTTGACCTTTGTTTTTAACTCCGATTAGAATATATCTCCTTATATAAGTTTATTTGCTTCCATCTCCTGAAATTCTAATTCAAATTTTAACCTTTCCTATTAAAAATTCGTAGATATTCTTTCTCAGTTCAAGTTCTTTAATTTGATCATTACTAGTAATTAGTGCCACAACTCTCAATTCAATACTCTTCTTCATATTGTCACGTGACATACCCCTCGCTTTTTCTGGCATATACTAAGTTGTATTCAATTTTTTTTACTGTTTCAGTTTATATTGCAATCATTTAGATTAATTTGGAATATTCCTTAATTCGAATTATAAGTTTTCATTATCAAATACTACAAGACAAGTTATCCCTCTGGCTCTTATTTCTATCTCCTAGTATGTTCTTCTAATTTAGCTCTATTCGATTTTCTCAATCAAACCTTTGAGAAATTCCCTATTTGATCATGCTAATAGCTTGCCCCTATCTTTTTATCCAATGTCATTTTTACTTTTTCTATCAACGGTTGACAAAAAAGCTTTCTCTTTTATCTCCTTTATTTTAATTCAAATTTGATAGTTGAAGCTGCATATGAAAAAAATACGACAAAGATCTTGTCTTGTTATTTCAATATTCTATTATTTCATTACGATAACTTCCTTTTTTTAATCATAGGAAGTATGACTATTCCTTTTCATATTGTTTTATTATGCACGTCATGTATCTGCTTTCGTGAAATTGCAACATGCACATCGTTGTACCAATGATAGGAAATTTTATCTTGCTGCATGAATATAGGTACAATTGTCAAGTGCACGGAACTCACAATATTAAAACCGGTCAATTCTCTATTAGATATTGAAACTTTCCACATCATTTAGTGAGTATTTCAGTAAGATTTCTTAGAATATTTAATATATTTCTTTTGGATAAGCCAACTTATCGGGGACCTGCAGATCCACTCTTTTTACTATTCGAATATTAGCCCTTACTCACGGATCTAAGAATTATCCATCATTTCAGTAAGGGTTAATAACACGAAAAATCTCTAAACTGGTATACATGTGACAAATTTACCACAAACTAATTTTTTTACCACGAAAACCCCATACTAGTATATCTGTGACAAATTTACCCAAAATTAATTTTTTGATCCAAAAACCCCAAACTGATACACATGTGACAAATTTATCCCAAACTAATTTTTTTATCACCAAAAACCCCAAGCCGGTATACTTGTGACAAATTTATCCTCCGTTAGTTTCCGTCAAATTTTATCATTAAATTTGCTGACGTGGTATGTAACGATCGATTTTTGGCCCATTTTTGGGGATTTATAAAGCAAAGTATTTAAATCGATGCGCTTTATAATAAAATTTACCGAATTGATCACTCTCGGTTCTTGTTTTTAAAAATAGAAATTTTGCTAGAATCGCTTTTCGATCGAATTTGGCCGTTATTTATACCCGAACTTGATCGATTTCCGGGAGTTTCGGGACGAAATAAATTGGGCGGTGTCGATATTATTGTGGCCCGACGCCAAAGATTATCGGGAATAGTGGAAAAGTGGATTTTTGAACCGGGTGTGATTTTGGATTGATAAACCTCCCTCGTAGTGTGGTTTGGGTTATTTTATGTTGACCGTGTGCCCTACAATATTGTCGGGATTTATTATGGATTATTAGGCCTTTTTAGGATTTTAAACCGGGACCGATGGGTCGATTTTAGTTAGACCGTATCCGTTAGATCGCGATAAAGGGTAAAAAATTAAACTCTTCTCTCTCTCTCCTTCTCTCTTTCTCTCTCTCTCTCTTCTCCTTTTTCCTTCTCTCTCTCTCTCCCCCCTCTCTCTCTCTCCTTTCCCCTGCGCCTCCACATGCCCACTCTCTCTCTTCCCCCCTTTTCCTTCTCTCTCTCTCTCTCTCTCTCTCTCTCTCTCTCTCTCTCTCTTCCCCCCCCAGGCAAGGCAGGTTAAAGCTTCCATCGTGCCATGCCCCGCCTCGCCCGTCATCCACCCCCTTTCCCATAGCCCTCCCCCTTTCCCTTCTGCCACTCGCCAGGGCATCCTCTCTCTCTCTCCGCTCTCCTCTCCGGCCCTTCTCTCCCCTCCTCTCTTCTCCTCTCCCCCTCCTCCCTTCTTCCTCCTCTCCTTAGTTTGATTATTTCATGATTAAATTAGATTATGTGGTATTTTAATTTAGTTAAATTGGACTGACTTGAGTGGAGTACTTGAGTGAATAATTTAGTTAAATTGACTGACCGACTTGAATGTCGGGTCGGGTCGGCGAATTGGAGTGGCGGGGTGAATTGGACTGAGTGGTGAATGTGAGTTATTTGGCGTGAATTTAATTTAATTGAGTGGCGTGTGCCTGCTTGTGAGAGATTAAGCCCGGATCGATCGGAGGGCTATGGACTTGGGACGTGTTGACGGCGGTCCGTGGTGAAGGCTTGAATGGCCGGAGTGCCAAATGGAGGCGGGCTTGAGACGGTTGACGGTGGCCCGTTGAAGGTGTGATTGGACCGGACGTGTTTACGCCGGTCATTGAATTATTCGAATATCGTGGCTTGGGACGGTTGACGGGCGCCACCGGATTGGATTGAATGATATGGCTTGGGACGTGTTGACGGCGGCCATGAGAGTTGATTGAAATGTGAGGCTTGTGAGCCTATGAGATTGGAATTGAGGCGCAGCATGCGAGTTGTGAGAAAGATGTTCGACACGCATGTGGAATTGAGTGTGATTGAAATGGTTGATCGAGTGTGACCGGATTGATCGGCCGAGTGTGATCAATCGATCGGGCCGAGTGTGACCGAATTGACCGGGTGGCGCGTGTGGATGATTGGTTGAATGGGTTGAGTGTTTGTTTGATTGACTGATTTCGGTGGAAATGTGTGTGTACTAGTGATTGTGACGCGGGCGGTGATTTGTACTTGCATTATCATGTTTGACTAATATGCAGGTTGGTACGTGGTTCGAGGCGAGGTAAGCCTTTTATGTGAAGTTGATTGTATGACCGGTAGTTCGTGATGTTAGGACTGGTCCGGGTACGATTAGCCTAGGTTAGGTTTAGGTTGTTGCTTATTGAGACTCGTCTCACGGCTATTACATAACCACTTTCAGATCCGCTGATCGTAAGGATTGAGAGACTCACGGAATACTACAGGATTGAAGGATGGATCAGATTTTCCCTGTATTTTGAGTACCCCTTTTTGTAGAGAAGTTAGACTTATCCACCCCTGTCCCTTTCGAAAATTGTGGTTTGATTTTTTGGAAGCCGGGTGACCTATTTGTATTTATGAATGCTTTATAAGATTACGTGTTTATTTAAATTTGATGTTCTATCCCTTAGTCATGTTTTATTGTCTGGGTTTTCATTACATGCTTCCGCTTGCGATTTCGTTTAGGGTCGGCGACGCGTCCCGGGACGTCGCGTTTTAAACGATCGACCGTGAAACGGATGTCGCGGGCTCGGTGAGGACCGGGCGTGACATGGTATGGTGATGTGGCAAGTCCACAGTCACGAAAAATCCCATGTTGGTCTGCTAACGAAGGGCAAATTTGTCACAAGATTACCAGTTTGGGGTTTTTATGGTCAAAAATTAGTTTTGGGTAAATTTGTTACATGTGTACCAATTTTGGGTCTTTTATAGTCAAAAAAATTAGTTTTGGGAAAATTTATTATAGGTATATCAATTTGAGGTTTTTGGAGGTTAAAAAATTAGTTTGGAGTAAATTTGTCACAGGTATACCAGTTTGGATTTTTTCATGATAAAAAAATTAGTTTAGGGTAAATTTGTCATATGTCTACCAGTTTGGGTTTTTTGTGATATTAACCCTTTCAATAAACAACTTTCGGCAAGAATACAGGTACAATTGTCAGGTGCACCGAACTCACAATTTTAAAACCGTTCAGTTCTCTATTGGATATTGAAACTTTCTACATCATTTAGTAAGTGAATTTTCAATAAGATTTCTTAGTACATTTAATATTTTTCTTTTAGGATAAGCCAACTTATCTGGACCTGCAGATCCACTCTTTTTTTCTATTCAAATAGCAGCCCTTACTCACGGATCTAAGAATTACCCACTATGGTGTTGGCAATACTACTTCATCTGTGACTATGTGTTTTCACATCGAAAACTCTTTACACATGAAAAGTTGTTAGCAAGAAGACATGAAATATATGCAATTTGCGCTATGCAAAACAAATCAAACCTACCACCCAGATATAGTTCGAAGGGGATTTCACTCTACGAAATTACATATTGGTTTAATAACATATGAGGAAAAAGTACAAAAAAATTCATAAACCTATTGCACATATGCCAATTCAGTCCTAAACATTTTGACGATTTGCCAATATAGTCCATCCGGCCAATTTTGGTTGGAATTCATTGACATGAACGCCGGTCATCTTACGTGACATGACCGACGCTGGCGTGACTAATTTTACAAATTTTTAATATTTTGGGAATTGGACGGATGAGATCATTACTAGTAATTAGCGCCACACCTCTCAGGTCAAAACTCTTCTTCATATTGTAATGTGACATCATTACTATCACTAGGACTATGCATCGGTCCCCGATCCAATTTAGAATCGAGACCGAGACTAGACCAGGGCCCAGACCAACCCCCATTTGCCCTTGGGGACCGATTCAGTTCCTGATTCCAAATGTTTGGAATCGAAATAACCGGTCCATTTCCGGTTCACATAAGGAACTAGATTGTGGACTGGCTAAGATTTATTAATTTTTTTCATTTTTATTCTAAAGTAAACCCTAATTAGTAAATTTTTTTTTTTTTAATGTTGAAATACTCACACTTGTAGGGAATAGAAGAAACCAAAAAAATAAAAGAAAAAATCATCGAATCCGAGAACGACCTTGGAACTAGATCGACCAGTTGGTCCAGTCCGGTTTAATTCTAGGACCAGGTGAGTTGGTTCCCGGTTCGCATTAACATACTATTTTAGAAAAAAAAAATTCATAATGTTTTATCATGCACGTCACCTATCTGCTTTCGTTAAATTGCATTAACATACTCATCGTTGCACCAACAATAGGATATATCTTAATAATTATTTTTTATTTTTATTTTCTATGCACAACAGTCCTTTTCACAGACTTTCAAAATGCTTATGCAGGGGCAAAATGTAGATGCATAAATTTGTCCTTTCATATCCGTGAAAAATAACATTTTATTCCATTGCGCAATTTAGTGAATTTGACTACCAAATTTCATTATCAAGGATTTGTTGTAGATTGATTGCACACGAGCATTCATCAATGAAAGAATGACTTTTAATATGTGGCGGGATCCTAGATTATTGTCGTTTATTTGGAATATTTTAGAGAGTTTTGACAAGGTGAGCTTGAAGCTAGGCTCGTTAGTGATAACCTGACCTATTTTCTATCTCTTTTTAGAGGCCTTTGTGTCGACCCGTGTCCTCCTCACACATGGCGGTCCATGATGGCCCATGTCCCGTTAATGTGAGGGATTCATTTATCTTTTCTTTAGTGTCCGCTTCGAAGTTGTCTAGAAGAATTTATTAACCTAAAAACCTAAGATATCTTATGAGGACCACAGTCCTCGGGTACGAGAAAAAAGGACCAATTCCGTGCTGGATTTGTCAATGTGAAATGTCTTACTCCACAACACTCGCAAATTCGTATGGACCAATCGTATTTCCACGAGAAAAATGAAGGGAACTGCTATGAGGACCACAGTCCTCGTCCAATTGTTTTTACATTTAGAATAACTATAACAAATTGCAGCAAAACCAATCATATATTGAAGAATTGAACTTTAGGTAGTGTGTCGTGGTTGAATGGTAGAAAAATTAGTTCTAATACCACAAATCACGTTCGATTCTTTTCTCAATTAGAGTAATCCATCATTCTGTGGTTGGAAGTTCATGAAATGTATCTAGACATAACGGTTTGCATGTATCCGCGACATCAGTATAGCAAAAGGTTAGGATACATCATATTCCAAGAAGAGAAAAGATTGTGAATATTAATTACACATCAAGAACGCAAAGAGATCCACATGAGGAATGAGATTAATAGAGTTATGATTAGGCTTTAACAAGTACCTCGGACCTTTGTTTTTAACTCCGAATAGAATATATCTCCTCATATAAGTTTATTTGCTTCCATCTCCTGAAATTTTAATTCTAAGATCAACCTTTCCTATAAAAAATTCATAGATATTCTTTCTCAGTTCAAGTTCTTTAATTTGATCATTACTAGTAATTAGTGCCACAACTCTTGGTTCAAAACCCTTCTTCATATTGACACGTGACATCCCCTCGCTTTTTCTGGCATCTACTAAGTTGTACTCAATTTTTTTACTATTTCAGTTTATATTGCAATCATTTAGATTAATTTGGAATATCCCTTAATTCGAATTACAAGTTTTCTTTATCAATTACTACAAGACAAGTTATCCCTCTGGCTCTCATTTCTATCTCCTAGCATGTTCTTCTAATTTAGCTCTATTCGATTTTCTCAATCAAACCTTTGAGCAATTTCCTATTTGATCGTGCTAATAGCTTGCCCCTATCTTCTAATCTAATGTCATTTTTACTTTTTCTATTAACGACTGACCAAAAAAAACTTTCTCTCTTATCTCCTTTATTTTAAATCAATTTCAATATGTTGAAGCTACATATGAAAAAAAAAATACGACAAAGATCTTGTCTTGTTATTTTGACATTCTATTATTTCATTACGATAACTTCCGTTTTTTTTATCATAGGAAGTATGACTATTCCTTTTCATAATGTTTTATTGTGCACCTCACGTATCTTCTTTCACGAAATTGCGACATGCTCATCATTGTGCCAATGATAGGAAATATCTTAATAATTATTTTTCGACCATTCTTCTCTATGCATAACAATCCTTTTCGAATACTTTAAAGAGTTCTCATGTAGGGGGCAAAATGTAGACGAATAAATTTGTCCTTTCATAATTGTCAAAAAATAGCATATCATTGCTTTATACAATTTAGTGAACTTACTAACAAATTTCATTATTAGGGATTTGTTGCAAGTTCATTTCACGTGAGCATTGTTGTTTGTTTGGAAAGTTTTAGAGGGTTTTGACTTGGTGGGCTCAAAGCTAGGCTTGTTAGGGATAGCCTATTTCCAAACTCTTTCTAGTGGCCTTAGTGTCAACCCATGTCCTTCTGACACGCGGCAGTCCATGATGGGCTCGTGTCCTCCTGACACGTAGCAATGTCTATCTACCGTTGGTTTCCTACACCAAGATTGTCGCATGGTATAATCTTGTCAACCAATCCATTTGATCAGCTTAATATAAGTACTCCATCAATTCAGTCATTTAAGGGACTTTTGACCTCTAAATGTATGAACTTTGGCACTCCTATTGATCTCGGCAGCAAACATTGAGAAAACTCTCAAAAAAGTGAAATGTCATTCCTCAAGTATTATCTGGTATCCAGGTCTACTAAAATTGCTTGTGTCTCCCCTGAACAGGAAAAGCATATGAAATTTTGAAATCAGATTCTTTGAGAAAAGGAATGAAAAACAAGGAAAAATAAAAAAAAAATGCCGACCAGAGGGCAAAGTCTCCCGTGACAGGTTTTGTTGGAGTTCCGAACGCCATCTCCATTTGCTTGAAACGTGCCAAAAATGTAGAATCCATGCGCTAAGCGAGTTTATAATAAAGGATAACGTGTTCATTTCGGAAAAAATTAACAATTTTAAGAAAAAATTTACTACGTAATCAATGATTATTTTAAAAGCTTAAGCTAACTCGGGTTCTCCAACTCTGATACCATGTGAGATTTCGTAATATCACTGCCAAGTGTTCTAAAAGTTTAAACTTTTAAATGAAGACGTGTTTTAATGTTTAATTATTTTAACATTTTTCTTTTTTGCTTTTGTGGTCAAGTGATATATTGAACAGTTAAAGTAGTTGGCATTTCGCATGCGGAACTAAGTCCATGTGTCCGATTCAATTGAAGACAAGACACAAACATCCGCATCGGAAATTAGGCGGCTCACAAAGTATCACTTCTTGATTGCTTGTGCATGGTAAGGGTGCATTACAACTTTTCTAGGTAAGACATTGAATTTGGCTTCAACTGTTTTGTACATTGTTGTACATTTAAAACATGAATGCGGGAGAGGGCGCGCAATGAACAGATAATACTTGATTCAAACTTGGTACGATGGGATCTACCCAGCTCCAACTCCTTGCGAGACAGGATTTAAGAGTCGACTAGCTAGCCACTTGTATCATATGCGATAACTTTATGTAAATTTTAGTGTCGTGGATAATTTTGACTTCACGAGAGCCGATCAAGAACAGCCGTGAAAGGCACCGGGGGGATTTCCACTTTATGCCAAAAGAATACGGAGTTATGGAGATTGTTGAATAAAATTAGGCCTATGAACCCAATTTTCATATGAATCATTGAATACGATGGGACTTGCCGATGTACATGTACTTGCAATTGAGTTCCATTAATTGCTAACTTGGGTCGTTGGAATCGTCGATCATACCGACCAGTCACATTGCCTATCTCATATACGTTCCAACCAACTTCAACGTGTACAATACCTCGAATCGAATGGAGAAAAGTATAAAAAAAAATTCTAAACCTGTTGCATTGGTATTAATTCAGTTCTAAAACTTTCAATTGGACCAATTTAATTCTAAATCTTGTAACGATTTACCAATTTAGTTCATTCGGCCAATTTTGGTCAGAAATTGCTAGCATGAATGCAAGTCATGCCACGGCTAGCACTGACATGAGCAAATGTTACAATTTTTAAATATTTTCTGAATTTCTTGATATTTTTTCTTTTCTTTTCTTTGTTTTTTTTACAACTTTGGCCGGCGAGGGCAGACCAAAGCGAGGGCGTTGCGGTCCTCAACTTTGGCGGACGAGGGCCACGACGCCCTCACCCAAACTAGGCAAGAGTCTTTGGCCCTTGCCTGTGGCCGGCGACCTCATCGGCCCACGGTTGGGAAAAAAAGGAAGAAAAGAAAAGAAATAGGAAAAAACAAAAAAAAAGTAAAACAAAAATTAAGAAATTTTTAATTTTTTGAAAATAATCAACGTCAGCACTGGTCTTACCATTTAGGACAACTGTCATCATGTCAACAATTTCCAGTCAAGATTGGCTAAATGGACTACATTGACAAATTATCAAAAGGGTTAGGACTCAATTGGTGTAAATGCAATAAGTTTATAACTTTTTTTATCCATTTCCCAATCGAATGTATGTGAGGCTCACTTGTGCCTGGTCCTCAAGGTCCATCCCAAACTATCTTGGCGGGGAAGACGAATCTTTATCTCATTCGAATTTGTGCAACCTAGAAGTATCCAAAGCTGTGGGAGTACGAAAGCTGGGATCAAATCCTAGCAAAACTAAAGTCCACTTATCACGAAAAGAAACACCAAGGAGTGTTAGGGATCTATACCATATGATACGCAACCATGCGACAGCTACAATCACCAACGACATGCCGCTACTTCTACCACTTCTATGTTTGCATAGCACAATACCTAAATTCACGTTAATTTCGAAACAATAGCATCCATTCTAGTATCCCAAGGGCACATATGTTAGGAGCAAAAAGGTAGAAGAGAAACTCACCTTCTGAAAATCGAAAAGACGCGCAAGTTACTAATCATACGGTCTCTCCCACGGAGAGCTTGAGTCATGTATCCCTCGTGTAAGATTTTCCGTTCCAATGCCGGTGGCACGATCTCATATCCGATTTCACATGAACGAGAGGATATGCCGGAGTTGATAAATGATGAATGATTGACGGAGCAAGTTATTGCAAAGAATTCGAAATGACATGCTAATCTCCCCACATGTGGCACTATCAATCTTCTGGCTTCATCACCCCTCTCCCTCTCACTTTTTTCTCTTTCACACACAGACGCACCCATCAACAATGGACCCCAACATCATAAGACAAGATTGTTACATCTTATCCCATCGGCATCACTAGAATTTGAAATATCAGGAATCAAACCATGTTGAATAATATTCGTATAGCAGTCACTTCATACACTATTTGAGCACGACTTGCCATTAGCTGTCGACTGAAAAACAAGCAGCTGTCACATTAGGCGCGCATAATCCCTGCAGAAAGCAATGTGTGCTATCGACTAATCGAGATATAATGATGGAATCATAGCTATACTTAAACAATCTCAAGTATGAAATGGACTATGGTCAAGGGGAGAAGAGAGAACTAATTAAGAAAAGCTATCAAAATCCCATGAACTTGTAGGTTGATATGGACTTTGCATGTATAGGTTGCTTCCAACAGTTGTGGAACTGGACTTGAGCCCATGAAGTTGCAAAATCCACTTGCTTATGATGGGCCTCCTGTTAGGGTTATGAAAAATAATTACTTGTAGCGCTTATATAAAAGAATGAAAGAACAATGTTTTCATCGTCTGTGAAAAATATGAAGACATAAATTGTCTTTTTTTTTTGTCAAAAGACATGAATTGTTGTTGGTAATTGAAAAAAAGATTTCACTGACTAATTATTTTAAACTATATAAGCGATTTTTTTTTAGGAAACTATTTTTCAAATTGTATACTTTCCTGTGAAACAAGTGGACCCTAAAATTAGAGTGTCTCCATATATTTACCATGTCGATGAAGAATGTGATAATACAGGCCACTCTCAAACGGGAAATGACTCAAATAGTCTATGAATTCTGGCCCAATGTGCAATGTGGTCCCTAAATTATTAATTTGTTCAATATGGTCATTGAACTTTTAATTTGTTCAGTGTATTTTATAACCTTTTGGTACATGTTCAAAACAATTCTTGAACTATACTAAAATGTTCATGTACCAAAATGTTAGAAAATACACTGGACAAATTAAAAGTTCAAGGATCACATTGAACATTAGGCTAAAAGTTCAAGAACTATATTGAACAAATTAAAAGTTCAAGAGCCATATTGCATATTGAATCAAAGTTCATAGACTGTTTATGTAATTATCCCTCTCAAATCCACCAAACCTGTAACATTCCGAATTTTGATCCAATTTTTGGGGTTTATAAAATGCATAATTTGTCGATGTGTTTATAGTAAAATCTAAGCCCGAGAACCCACTCACTCTCGGTTATTATTTTTAAACCAGAGATTTAGCTAGAATCGCACTCGATCGAATTTTTGTCGTTATTTAGACCCCGAACTTGGCATCGATTTTCGGGGAGTTCGGGACGAAATAAATTGGGCCAGGTGTCAATATCGGTCGTGGCCCGGTATCGAGATTATTGTCGGGAATAGTGGAAAAATTTGGAGTTTCTGACCAGGTGCGATTTTGGACTGATAGACCCCCTCGGAAAAATTTAGTTAAGTTAATTTGGCCTTTGTCCCTTTTTGTGTGCGAGGTCTATTTTGGACCGGTAGACCATTCCCGGTTCTGAAATTGGACCCCCGGTTTGCGTTTAATAATTTAATTAGTATAAATTTTTCAAATCTCTCTCTCTCTCTCTCTCTCTCTCTCTCTCTCTCTCTCTCTCTCGGGAACGCGCGCCTTCCCCCTCTGTCCGGTCCAGTCCCCTCCCCCACCTGCTCCCTCTCTCTCCTCTCCCTTCTTTTCTTTTTCTTTTTCTTTTTCCCTCTTCTTCTCTTCCTTCTTCTTCCCGTCTGCGTCCGTAGGTCATTGCCCCTCGGCCAGGGTGGTCCTCTCTCTCTCTTTCTTCTCCTCCTTCCAGAAGCCTCCTCGTGCAGGCCCATCCGTCGTGAGCACTTCTCGCCGCCCGCGCGCAGCCGCGGCCGGCCCGGCTCCAGCCGGCAGTGTAAACCACCACCCCCTGACTCGGCCTCTCACCTCTCCCCGGTCCCCTCTCTCCCCATTTTGTGAGGAGGCCTCGCCGGGCCTTGGCTTCCTTGCTTGAGTCGTCGTCGTCGCGGTCGCCGCCCGGCCGACCAGCCAACTACCCTTCATTGAGCCGCCCCAAACCCACTTTCGTCACGCCGTTCCGCTCGAGCAGTCCAGAGCTGGGGTCCTTTGTTCACCGCCCGGCTGACAACATTCACCGCCGGCGACAACTTATTCCGTGATGCCCCATTCACCCGAACCGAATCGGTTAAATCCGACAATTTTTGGCGTAGGACACCGGGTGTTGGTTTAACCCTAAAC
>JAMXDD010000001.1:12860754-12877497 GCA_024733475.1 Syzygium grande | reverse complement strand
AAACTACAAGATAATTAAGCCTCATTTGATTAGTTGAAAATACTGGCTTTGATGCACACAATGTCATCCATCCATATTAACCATGCAAAAGAGTTGTATTTAGTTCACTCAACGCAACTAATGATAATTCACATTGGAATTCGTCCTGTATTGTTTAGAATTTACCTATTTAGTATGTTCAATTGAAGATAGGACAAAAAAAAAAAAGCAAAAGTACGTCGTAAGGTATGTAACTTGTATATGTCACGAAGACACTTTCCTCTTAAGTCTATCCGCTGACTATTTATGAGGTTTGTCAACGATGAAAATCATGAAATATGTTAAATTGTATGTCGAGTTTGAATCCGTACATGATACCCAATCTGCCCGCTCAACATTTATTAATACTCTGGAAAGGAAAAGAACATCCGTGGAGCATAACAAGAACGGCGCCAATCGTGGAGCATTAAATGAAGATGGACAAATCTTCTGCACATGGGTTTATGTGCAAGCCTCCACGTCCATTTTTCTTCTTTCTCTTAAATGCATGCACATGATGTGAATGCATGCCCATAGAGGAAGAAGTGAGTCTCTCTATTTTTGGTCAACTTTTGTGGGCTTCCTTTGTCTTTTGTTGTTAAATGAAGAAAGAAAGAAGGCAGAAGCCATGTTCATTTTTCTTGTGGCGGTGCACGATGGTCATGCGCACATGGCATCATTAATTGCACGAAGACGCATTGGCTTCCGAAGATGGGCGCCATTTGTCTCATTTCTACATCCATTCTCTTATAAAAAGGGGAGCAAAGTACGTAGAGAAGCAAGCAAGTCGAGAAGAGAGCTCCAGAAGGGAGGCGTGAAGCTCGGAGATATTTGTGCGTAGAGAGAGAATCCATCGAGTTGAGTTATTAAATACTGTAGATATTGGATATATATTAAGGCTGAAAAATACTTAAGCGTGAATAATTATAATCTTATAATTTTCTGATTTATTAATAAATTATTTACCGATTCTCCTTATGGACGTAGGTTTTGACATTCGAACCGAACCACGTAAATTTTTCGTATCCTTTTATTGTTTCTCGTTTTATTTTTTTATCATTTTTATGGCTCCCGATTTAATTACAAAGTTACGATCCGCTTTCACCGCGTCATCGATCATAAAACAAAATATGTTCGATTTAATATAGTTGACTACTATGCCTTCAATACTTTAGTAAATGTCTTGATCACATCTCTTCAAAATCCTTCAATTTAATATAGGGTCTGCGGTTGTCGATACAAATGTAATTATTACATTTGTCTCTTTTCCCCATTTTTAGTTAGGGTTTGTCTCATGTATTAAGACTTATGGGACACTTTGAGAAAATTGTCCGAAAAATCTTAAATATATTGTACTTTTGTCAATTCAATTATAAATTGAGTGCTAAATCTTTTCACGTGTTGCAAATTGAGTCCATTCAGTTAATTTTGCCCGAAAATCGTTAATCACGGACGTTGACCGTTCTATGTGGCACGACCGGCGCTAACGTAAACAAATTATATAAATTCATTCTACTATATCAAGTCAATTGCAATTTTGCTCCTTCATGCCTCTGTCGGCTTTGGGATCTATCAAGGTTGATGACCTCAAACGATATGCACGCAAGCAAGGCGTGGTAGCAGTTGAGGTGGAGGGCTGCCGAAGGCAATGGAGCTGCCGTGCCGTTGTCGGCGCAGTGGTGAATGGAGACTTTGAGGATCACCCACAATAGACTAAGAGTCAAGCGAAAAAAGAAGGAAGATGGGGCAAATATGTACGTTGTTTAGAGTACATTGCATAAGTATTTCATAGATATGTAAGACTAATTTTAAAACTTTAACTATATGTTTATGGAGTTACGTTACGAACTACAAGATAATTAAGCCTCATTGATTAGTTGAAAATACTGGCTTTGATGCACACAATGTCGTCCATCCATATTAACCATGCAAAAGAGTTGTATTTAGTTCACTCGACGCAACTAATGATAATTCACATTGGAATTCGTCCTATATTGTTTAGAATTTACCTATTTCGTATGTTCAATTGAAGATAGTGAAAAAAAAAAAAAAACAAAAGTACGCCATAAGGTATATAACTTGTATATGTCATCAAAACACTTTCCTCTCCATATTGAATCCCTCTCTCTCTCTCTCTCTCTCTCTCTCTGGAAGCTTGAGCTCACAATGTCTTCCACGGTCGTCAAGATCTCAAAGCCATCAAGCTTCGCGGCCATGCTGGAGCTCGGAGCTCTTCGGACTTGGTGACTTCGAGCTCCGCCAGGGAGAGAGAGAGAGCACACAGAAGTGAAACGAGGGGGCTTGTTTCACTTTACGATTTGGAAGACTCAGATATTTCGATTGACTATCAATCTAAATATCATTTTTTTATTTCATTTTCTTTTCTAGAACTAAGACCGGATTTGTTGTAATAAATATGGAAAGAATATGGTCTAGCGTTTTTTATCCAAGAGAGGACTTTTTTCAAATCTTAGAAATTTCTTCCTTAGAGAATTATTATTCTTTCGAAAAAAAATCATTTTTTTCCTTCACAAAAGAAATTTTCTTTTCCAGCTCAACGACCCTTTCTTCTTTCAAAACACCTTGCTATTTCAATTTGGAAACTTCCTTTTCAAATCACAGATTTTCTTCAAAACCTTTTTATGCTCATTACATTATTCATTAATAAATTCTTTCGTATCATCAGAATTTGAACAATTTATCTCATCTTCCTAAAATTGGATGTCAGTCATCAAACAGAGACTTGCTTGTTCCTCAATCTCATCATCATTGGATTCACATTGAGTATCACTCCATATTTCTACCTCCAGGCCTTTTTTTTCTTGAATTTCCCTTTCAATTTCTTAAGTAAGGAACAATCAGGCTTGATGTGTCCACGTTTCCAACATTGAAAGCATATCACATCCTTACCTTTGTTATCCTCTTTGCTCTTAGAGAACTGCCTATCATCGAATTCTTGATTGTTTGTTGCCCTAGAAGTTTCTCCTTTTTTCTCCTTGAGGTTTTTGAACTTTCTGGGTAATAATGCCATCTCTTCATCATCTTCATCTTCATCTAATGTCGTATCATTTGCATCATAAGCGTTGGCCGTAAATGTAATGCACTTACCTTTTTTATCACATTCGTCTTGTCGTTCACCTTCATAGGCCATTAGAGTTCCTATGAGCCATCCATTGTTAGAAGCATGATCCTCAGTGTTTCTCAAATGGAGGTATTCACGTGATTCCATTCTTTTGGCAGTGCTCTTAGGATCTTGTTCACATTCTCTTCATTGGTAAATTTTGGTTGATAAACAAAACTTGATAGATTTTGCAGGATTATTAAAATCAAGTTTAATATAAGCAAGAGCAATTTTGATATATGCAAGAGTAAGCTGATGATATCAAGTGTAATATGCTTCTATTAAATAAAAGTGGAAATAAATGAAGAAAGATAGAAGATGTTGCATGCAGATCTTATAGTGATTTAGTATAAATCAAGCATATGTTCACTCTCGTAGACCGATAGCCACCAACAGGTTAGAACCCACTAGTAATATTTTGAGAGGTTACAATGTAACTTGTGTTGCTTCTGCCCAAAGCTAATAGATCACACTACCAATTCCAAGCACTATCACAACACTCGTACACTTCTCACAAGAGACTACAATCAGTGAAACAATCTCAATAAAATGAACTTCTCACTCAATAACACTACAAGAGTGTAATTGCATCCAAGAATAAAGCTTTCTCACTTTGTATTTGTTCTCACAATTTGTGTCTTCTCCAGCGTGCATTGATCTTCTTATATAATCTTCAGTATCTAAGCTAGTCGTTGGATAATCTTCAAGATGATCAATTTAGCCGTTAAAGATAATCAACACAATTATCGGAAATATGATCGCCTATATAATCAAATCATCCTAGCAATTGTATGGTTTTCACGAATAGAATTATCTATGTTAGGAAATAATCTCTTCTTCCAAATTGATTGATAACTGATTGGATTCTCCTTCATCATTACAATCAATAGTATGGTTTTCACTAATAGAATTACCTATATTAGGAAATAATCTGTTCTACCAAATTGATTGATAATTGATTGGATTCTCCTTCATGCATATCTTCCAACGTTCCAGGCCAAGCTACTTGCTATCAATATTCCTCGAGATTTAGATTGATAATCAATGGAATATTTGGGTCTTCAAATTATAGTATATAATCATGTGACCTGCACTTTCTTCTCAGTTGATATAAGGAGCTGTTCTATCAGCAACGCTTGAGTCTATTAAGGCTTCCCGCCAGTTGTTCACTTATGTATTGTCTTCCACTTCATTTTCCTAAGTATAACCAAGACTGTATAAATTCTTCAACTTGTTACGATACCTCCAAGTCCCCATAAACTTCCTGTTCTCTAACTTGTTCACCTCCATTAAGGTCCATCCAGCTATCATCAATCTATCACTTTTACACTTCAAGTTCTATCTATTAGGGAAACTACTATGATATTTTGAAGTTGACAAAACCATTTGTCTATGTCAATATTCGATAAATGCATACGTTGTCTTGTCTCAAGTTGAACTAATATAAGGAGATATTTATCACCACTAATAGAACCTGGAGTATAAAGTGAAAGACTAATGATGGCCGGATGGACCTTAATAGAGGTGAACAAGTAAGATAACGGGAAGTTCTTGAGAACTTGGCAATACCGTGACAAGGTGCAAAGCTCATATAGTTTTGGTCATGCTCGAGAAGATAAAGTGGAAGACAGTTGTCAATCAACTATTTAGTGGGGAGCCTTGATAGATTCACACATTGCTAAAAGAAGCAGTTCCTTATATTACTTAAGAAGAACAAGTTTATCATATGATTACATAAGGAAAAAGGACATTACAAGTACTATAATTTTTGTACAACGTTCATTTGAGTATCATAACATTTTTTTCGATCACTTGAGAGTCATAACTTTTATAAAATGTTCACCACAAGTATCATGTCATGTCAGATTTTCGACACTTTTGGTGAACATTTTTTAAAATTATGGTACTCAAGTGATCGATTGAAAGTAGTGACACTCAAGTGAACGTTTTTTTAAAAGTCATGGCAATCAAGTGGTCGAAAAAAAAAACATGGCTGTTAAGTGAGCACCATACACTACAATAAAACATGTTTTTCCAACAAAATTTCCAACAAAAAATTTGGAAAAATTAACACTAAAACAATTTAATTGCATTTTCCAAGAAAAAATTTTCTCATTTGTAATTGTTCTCACAATTTTTTTCAATGAAAAATTTGAATTTTCTTATATAAACTTGAGTATCTAATTTTTTTTGGATAAAATTCAAGATGAAAAATTTAGCCGTTAAATTAATCAACAAAAACTATCAAATTTTTTTTGGTCGAAAAATCCTAGCAAATTTTTTTTTTTCACAAAAAGAATTTTTTTTGTTAGGTCAATAATCTCTTCTTCCAAATTGATTGATAACCTGATTGGATTCTCCTTCATCATTACAATCAATAGTATGGTTTTCACTAATAGAATTACCTATATTAGGAAATAATCTGGTCTACCAAATTGATTGATAATTGATTGGATTCTCCTTCATGCATATCTTCCAACGTTCCAGGCCAAGCTACTTGCTATCAATATTCCTCGAGATTGAGATTGATAATCAATGGAATATTTGGGTCTTCAAATTATAGTATATAATCATGTGATTCTTCTCAGTTGATATAAGGAGCTGTTCTATCAGCAACGCTTGAATCTATTAAGGCTTCCCGCCAGTTGTTCACTTATGTATTGTCTTCCACTTCATTTTCCTAAGTATAACCAAGACTGTATAAATTCTTCAACTTGTTACGATACCTCCAAGTCCCCATAAACTTCCTGTTCTCTAACTTGTTCACCTCCATTAAGGTCCATCCAGCTATCATCAATCTATCACTTTTACACTTCAAGTTCTATCTATTAGGGAAACTACTATGATATTTTGAAGTTGACAAAACCATTTGTCTATGTCAATATTCGATAAATGCATACGTTGTCTTGTCTCAAGTTGAACTAATATAAGGAGATATTTATCACCACTAATAGAACCTGGAGTATAAAGTGAAAGACTAATGATGGCCGGATGGACCTTAATAGAGGTGAACAAGTAAGATAGCGGGAAGTTCTTGAGCACTTGGCAATACCGTGAGAAGGTGCAAAGCTCATATAGTTTTGGTCATGGTCGAGAAGATAAAGTGGAAGACAGTTGTCAATCAACTATTTAGTGGGGAGCCTTGATAGATTCGCACATTGCTAAAAGAAGCAGTTCCTTATATTACTTAAGAAGAACAAGTTTATCATATGATTACATAAGGAAAAAGGACATTACAAGTACTATAATTTTTATACAACGTTCATTTGAGTGTCATAACATTTTTTTCGATTACTTGAGAGTCATAACTTTTTTAAAATGTTCACCACAAGTATCATGTCATGTCAGATTTTCGACACTTTTGGTGAACGTTTTTTAAAATTATGGTACTCAAGTGATCGATTGAAAGTAGTAACACTCAAGTGAACGTTTTTTAAAAGTTGTGGCAATCAAGTGGTCGAAAAAAAAATTATGGCTGTCAAGTGAGCGCCATACGAAAGTTGTAGCATTTGTGGTGTCCTTACGGATGTAGTTTGCGCTATATTGATAAATCGTCTAAAAGTTTATGACTAAATTGATAAAATTGAAAAGTTTACAACTGAATTGACTATCAAATAGCAGGTTTAGAATTTTTTTGGACAGTTTTTTTCTAGCATAACTTATAACATAATTCTTACTTAGGATTAGGATCCATGTGTAATGCCCATCCAACCAGGGACTAGGTTTTAGATTAGCTTTGGGAAGCATCCAATAATACTGGACAGATTTTCCTATTCACTGCACACTGACAACTAAGTTGGAAATTCTAGACGCGAGGGATTTGACCTAACGATGATCTATTCTTGTCAATATTCAAGGGTCTTTAATATGATTCCTCTCTCCTTCCACCTTCTTCTCCTTGACTATCAGATCCACCAATCTCGTCCGTGACAATAATGGCAGAATGATGGCCATAAATCATATATCAAAACTCATGTACGAGGTCAGATCTCTTGAAGAATAGAAAGGAGAAGAAGTAAACAAAGACCAAGACGAGCAAGGAAAGAGGAGAAGAAAGAAGACGGAGAGTAGAAAGTCAACAAAGGCGAGGGCGCTTCTGTCATTTCACGGCTGGGGATGCCTTTGGTAGCCGTTATATGCAGTTGCTAGCTGGGTTAGGTGAGAGATGGGGAAGTCTGTCTCAACAAGATTCGAATCCGTGTAGTAGGACTATTATAAGAGGGTGGCTGTGGGGTTGCTAAGGTCTTCACGCGAGTTTTAGCTTTTAGGACGGAGGAACTTGCGTTCTTCGGCGGTCGTAGGAAAGAGTCAAAGTTAGTCACGAACTCATTCATTGCACGTGAATAGAATGTCGCTAGCGGAAGGAGGAGTCGATGATTACACACAAGACGGAACCGTAGATCTCCGGGGAAACCCTGTCCGTCGATCCAAGCGTGGCCGGTGGACCGCCTGCTCCTTCATCGTTGGTACTCTCTCTCTCTCTCTCTACAAAAGTATGACTGGGAATGTGCGACCGTTGCTCGTTCCATAGTACGTGTAAAGACTGAGTGAAAGCAAACTATATAAACGCAAACCCTCCTGAGCATGTTTCCAAGACTGCAGAAGAAGTAGGTTGGACTGCCAGAAAGAAACACAACAAAGGCACTATCCCAGGTTTCTAAACACAATAAGGAGATCCCTTCTGCTTTAGATTATATTCTATACAAGTGAGATTTTACCTAGTTGAGAATCGAGATGCATGGAGTAGATAGTGAAGAGAGCCTTCACCCAATACGGCAGTCAACCATACATTGTCATTTGTCACATCATTTATGTCCCTAATTTCAGCTTTAGTCTAATCAGAGACAGTGAAAAGCTAGCTCCTTAACATTAACTCCAGTTTTGTCCAAAAAAACATTAACTCCAATCATATGGACAAAATTCGAAGCACCTATTCCATCCATTTCTTTTAATATCTAAAAATTAAATCATACATTCATTTAATATCTTAAATTTTGAGAATAGTTGATAATGATTTCACAACAAGTCGTGAGTTTAAATTTTTTTAAAATGCCTTATTTGCATCCCTTATTATATATTTTTATGTTTAGTCTTAAGCCAAAGTTCAGCCTTTGCATAAAGGGAATTATTATAAAATTTAAATATTAAATTACATATTTATTTAAAGGTTTAAACTTTTTAAATAGTTTGTAGTAGTTTCAAAAAATTTTACAAGTTTCTTCTAATAATGCATCTTCAATTGGGAAAATGAAAACACAACAATGTCTTTATTGTCAGTTTGTCCGTCGAATTACGCGAACCTATGTGTACTTTTCACTTTCCTTTCCCCATTTTCCATGATTTTATGGTCATGTATATTCTCCTTTACTTTAGTTTTGGACTCAACATGTTAAGAAATCATAAATATGCAACCACACACTTAATATATAAAATAAGTCAGTTTCACATAATTTGACATAAATTTTTACGATATTTTTTACTTTTACATTATTTTCGTTAGCATGATAAAAAAATATGAGTGAGATATAAACTGTCGAATCATGTCAGATTCCCGAAAATTATTTCAATATCGCATCTTTCGAATTCATTTGGCTTGTTTTATTATTATTTTTTTGTTCGGTTGTTCTTTGCTTTGATCTGTTGACTAATTGGCGCAGTGTATGAAGTCTTCGAGAGGATGGCATACTATGGAATCTCATCCAACCTCGTCATGTATTTGACCCAGAAGCTACACCAAGGCACGGTGCAGTCGGCCAACCATGTCACCAACTGGGTCGGCACCATTTGGATCACTCCCGTCCTCGGCGCATACATCGCGGACGCCCATCTTGGCCGTTACTGGACCTTCGTCATCGCATCGGCCATCTATATCGCGGTACGTGTTATACACATCTGCCGGAGTATATCCCATATTGAGTCGTTATCAGCTTGACATGTGAAAATCATGCCGAGCTAGCCTAAAAATTCAGCATTATGAACTCTTTACGATAGCAAAGCATGTAATCCGAGCCGGGTTGACACAATTTATTTAATAATCGAGCTCGAATCCACTTAATTGTGCCTGCTCGGATACCCGATTGTAGCTTGTTCTCAAGTTTGAGATTAGCGTGAGCTTGATTTCAGAATCTTAAAATACAGGGTAAATGACAAAAATGGTTTTTAAACATTGGCTTAATGTGCAATATAGTCCTTGAACTTTAAATTTATTCAATGTGGTCCCTGAACTTTAGTCCAATATACAATGTTATCCCTGAACTTTTAATTTGTTCAATATGGTCCCTAAACTTTTGGAACATGTTTACTTTAGTTCATAGATTATATAAAAGTGTTCAATATTGTTCCTGAACTTGAACTAATGAAAGGATAACATTAAACATTTTCATAAAATTCAGAGACTAAATTGAACATATACCAAAAGTCCAGATATCACATTGAACAAATTAAAAGTTCAGGGTTAACATTACACATTGAACTAAAGTTCAAGGATCATAATAAACAAATTTAAAGTTCAGGGACCACATTACACATTTGGCCAAAATTCAGAGCCATTTGTGTTATTATTCCTAAAATACAATATGGGCTTTCTAAAAACTGTATCATTTAGCTATTCATAATAGTCGTATGTGTATGCACATGCAGTTAAAAACATATGGATTAAGCTTTCGAGCTATTAGTATTTTAAAACTCGAGCTCGACCCGGTTAAGTACAAGTGAAAGAAAGAGAATAATTTTACGTGAATGATTAAAAATGCTCCACTTTTTCCGGACACCAATGCCTTGAAATTTTGACCGGGACACGTGGAGGATTCCCAATGCTTCCAAATTTCTGGCATAATAAAGTTATCTAGAGCTAATAGAATAAATAATAAGTAAGTCAGTAATAAAGACAAAATATGACTAGCTAGAGATACTAAAGTCTATGGATTAAATTTAAAAGGATTAATACCACAAAAAATCCTAAATTGATACATTTATGATAAATTTATCTCAAATTAATTTTTTGACCATCAAAACCCCAAACTGGTATACTTGTGACAAATTTACCCTCTATTAATTTCCGTAAAATTTTACCATCAAATTGCTAAGTTGGATGACACGTGGTAGTTGACGGGTGTACCGGTTTGGGGTTTTATTTCTCTGTTTGTCACAGGTGTACCAGTTTATGGCTTTCCGTAACATCAATCCAATTTAACGGAAGGGTAAATTTGTCACAAATGTACCAGTTTGAAATTTTTGGTGATCAAAAAATTATTTTGGAATTTTTCATTGTATTAGCTTAATTTAAAAACCCAGTAAAAGGCTCGTGTATATACTTTGGTATTACTTTGGTACATTGTAAAAGATTACTAACTACCAAATCAATGTTCCTAATTATCGTCTTTCAAGTTAATCCATGATTAATTACAAAGGAACACGCTCTAGACACATGTAATGTGGAGAAAACATCTTATCTTATACACCAATCAGAATCGGGATTTTTCTTTGTTTAACATATCGTATACTCACTTGACTGAAAATGCGATTGACTTGCTCACCCTGCAAAAGATACTTTTTTCGTCATGGGTGAGACTATTAAGCATATCTAGCTTACTTCATGCAGGGCATGTCGGTGTTGACCCTGGCCGTCTCGCTTCCCGGACTCAAACCGCCTCAGTGCTCGGAAGCCAACGTCGACAATTGCAAGAAGGCCTCCACACTGCAGCTCGCCATCTTCTACGGTGCGCTGTACACGCTGGCGGTCGGGACCGGCGGGACCAAGCCCAACATCTCGACGATGGGTGCGGACCAGTTCGATGACTTCGACACGAAGGAGAAGGCCCACAAGCTCTCCTTCTTCAACTGGTGGATGTTCAGCGTCTTCTTCGGGACCCTGTTTGCCAACACCGTCCTTGTGTATATTCAGGACAATGTGGGCTGGGCTCTCGGGTACGGGCTCCCGACCCTCGGGTTGGCGGTCTCGGTCGCAATCTTCCTCGCAGGCACCCCAATGTACCGGCACCGGGTGCCTGCAGGCAGCCCGTTCACAAGGATGGCCCGGGTCATAGTGGCTGCCGCGAGGAAGTGGAGGGTGCGGGTCCCGAGTGATCCGAAGGAGCTTTATGAGCTTGACCTGCAAGAGTATGCCAGCAAGGGGAAATACAGGATCGACTCAACACCAACCTTGAGGTAGTAATTTGCTTCAAATCACCATCGCATGTCATGTGTTGTCACATCAAATTGGTTGATAAAATCGTAGGTAGATTCCTTAATTTTACAGTTGCGGCACACATGAAAGTGTACTTGCGGAGTAAATTGCTGCCAAAAAGATGTTATCCATGAACAATTGATTGAAACAAGGATGTGCAGCATTTGAACATTGTTTCGTGAGTTGTACCTTTCCATCTCGAGGGATACAACAGCACATGATTCGACAGATTCATATCTTTAGTTAACCTTTTGATCCATTGTGTGGCTCACTCTCTATGCAGATACTTGAACAAAGCATGCGTCCGAACTGGCTCGACTTCTCCGTGGAACCTATGCTCGGTCACCCAAGTCGAGGAGACGAAACAAATGTTGCGGATGATCCCGATCCTGATCGCGACTTTCGTCCCGAGCTGCATGATAGCTCAAATCAATACCCTCTTCGTCAAGCAAGGAACTACCTTAGATAGGAGCATCGGCAGCTTCAAGATCCCCCCGGCGAGTCTAGCCGGATTCACGACCATGTCAATGCTCGTGTGCGTCATGGTGTACGACCGCTTCTTCGTCAAGATCATGCGAAGATGGACCAAGAACCCAAGAGGCGTCAGTCTTCTACACAGGATAGGGATCGGCCTTTTCTTCCACATCGTGATCATGAGTGTGGCATCGTTCACTGAGCGATGGAGGCTCCGAGTGGCTAGGGAACACGAATTGGTCGAATCAGGAGGACAAATCCCACTGACGATCTTCATTCTGCTTCCTCAATTCGTGCTCATGGGAACGGCCGATGCATTCCTGGAAGTAGCGAAGATCGAGTTCTTCTACGACCAAGCGCCGGAGAGCATGAAGAGCCTGGGCACGTCTTATTCAATGGTCACTTTGGGGGTCGGGAACTTCCTCAGCAGTTTCATCCTATCGACAGTCCGATCGTTTGGTGGAGGTGGCAACAAAATTCAGGTCCATTTTGTCGGATATGCCAACGACAAGGCCATCGGTGAACAATTGCAAGCAGCGATTTAATCCCCAATTTATTACACCGCACCACCTCGGTCACATTATTCAGCCCCAACCGAACTCGCTCAACCCATAGCTTATTATGCCTCACCGCTACTCCACCTTCTACGATGGATATTCAATCATGGTATCCAGATTAGAGCCACCCACCACATCACCGATAGTATTTCCGGGCTCTCCCAAGTCACTCCATACACCGGAATCAACAATTGACTATGGGTGATGGAGTTTCCCTTCCATCACTCCTGCAGGTACATTTGGCCTATAACAGTTCACAATTTTGCCTCTTAGATGTCTTAGTTGTTCCTCACATTACAAAAAATCTGCTGTCAGTTTCTAAATTTTCGTGCGATAACAATTGCGTCTTCTTATTTTACCCCACCTCATTTGTTGCTCTGTGTGTTCATACTGGTCAGGTATTCCTCCGAGGTCATCTTGAGAATGGTCTATATCGGGTCTCCACCTCTGACAAGTCTCCGTCAACTTTTCTTAGTTCCTTCAACTTATGGCATCAATGCCTGGGTCATGCGTCATCTGATCGAATAACTCGTTTGCTTCAATCCACACAAACACGTTTTTTTCAAGTCATCTCCCTCCCATTGTACGGCTGTGCTCTTAGCAAGAGTAAATGCCAACCCCACCCCCATCTCCTTCTAGAGCTAAATTCCCCCTTGAACTTGTTCACTTTGATGTCTGGGGACCATCCCCGTCACTTCATTTCAAGATATAAATATTATATCTATTTTTGTTGATGACCATTCTCGGTTCACTTGGTATTATCCTTTCACCACTCGTGATCAATTTGCAAATATTTTTAAGGCTTTTCACAAATTTGCAGAAACTCAATTGCAACGTACACTTAAGACAATTCAATGCGATGGCGCACCAGAATTTCGCCGCTCTACTGAAATGCGAAACCATCTCCTCCAACATGGTATTCATCAACGAGTATCTTGTCCATATGCTCCATTCCATAATGGCACCGCTGAATGCAAACACCGCCACATTGTCGAGACAGGCCTAGCTCTTATGTCCCACGCCCAGGTTCCTTACCAGTTCTGGAATATGCTTTTGAAACAGCAATACATCTTATCAATAGGACACCGACTCCTCTCCTCAACAATCTCACACCTTGGCAAACACTATTCCAAACACCACAAAGATTTCCCACCTCAAAGTTTTTGGGTGCAATTTTTCCTTACTTGCTGCCCTATGCATCTCTAAACTTGCCCCAAGATCACACCACTGCATCTTTTTTGGCTATCCTCCGGGGTACAAAGGCTATCATGCTGTTATTGCCCACAAAGCTGGAAAAATCTACATTGCGGTTGATGCAGTTTTCGGCGAACACACATTTCCATTTGGCGATACACCATCTCCACCACCATGCTCTACCCTCCACCTACAAGTGTGGTACTATCTCTACCACCGATAGACTAGCCTCCTACGCATGATGAGCGACTTTGAAAAGCACTCCACATTTGCAGCGATTGATCTTGCCCCAGGTCCTCGGCCATCCATCTCAGGCGTCATCTACAACTCCCTCCACAACTCTTGAATAGCACTCCACGTGCATGCGGTTGATCTTGCCCCCGGGTCCTCACCATCCATCTCACCGAAGTCATCCCAACTCCCCACAACTCACGGAGCCCTACACTTCCAACTCCTCTACTTTTGACATTCCAGCCTCGGCTCATCCATATGGTTACTCGGTTGAGAGATGGCACGATTCACCCAGCCCAGTCCTTACAAGGAATCAAACTTTTGCTTTGACTGCAGGTACACAGACTCTCGTCAAGCCTACTTGTTTCACACAAGCTTCGAGATCAAATTGGCATGCAGACTATGGCGGCAGAATATGATGCCTTAATCAACAATGGAACTTGGGAACTTGTACCAGCACCTTCTCATGTTCGCCCATCGGCTGCAAATGGATTTACAAAATCAAGCTCCAGTCTGATGGCTCCCTTGAATGGTTTAACGCTCGACTAGTTGCCAAAGGTTATCACCAACAACAGGGAATTGACTATACAGAAACATTCAGCCCGTTGCTAAGCCACCACAATCGCATAATACTTGCAAGCTTACTCTGGGCTGGCCTATTCACCAACTAGATGTGTCCAATGCTTTTCTTCACGGCCACTTATCTGAAGAAGTCTACATGACGCAACCACAAGGATTTGTTGATCCCCAACGTCCGACTCATGACTGCCGTCTTCGACGCTCTCTCTATAGCTTAAAGCAAGCGCCACGCGGCGTGGTACTAACGGGCTCGGTTCATATCTCCTTAAAATCGGGTTTGTGTATCTCACAGATTCTTCTCTCTTCATTATGCATACTCCACACTATAGCATTTTTCTGCTTGTCTATGTGGACGATATCATCCTCATAGGGTCACCTCAGGCTCCTCTACAATCTTTACTCAACTCACTCTAAGGCGAATTTGCCATCAAAGACCTTGGACCCCTTCATTATATTTTGGGAATGGAAGTTCAGCACACCTCCACCGGCCTTCTACTTAGTCAAACCAAGTTCATACAAGAGATCTTGCAGCAGTCCAAAATGACCAAGCTCAAGCTTACTCCTACTTCTTTGCACCACCGATGAACCATTATCTACTTACTCCGGTGATCCTATGTCCAATCCACGCACTTTATCGTAGCATTGTTGGAGCTTTTCAATACCTCACACTCACACGCCTAGATATAGCTTATTCTATGAACACCGCCTGTCGGTTTCTTCATGCTCCCACCACGTGCATTGGCAAGCTGTGGAAATGGATCCTACGTTATCTTGTTGACACTCCACAAAGACGAGCTACATTTTAGCTGTTCATCCTCCGCTGCTCTCCATGCATTTTCCAATGCAAGTTGGGCAGGTGTGATCGTGACAACCGGCGTTCCGTTGGTGGTTTCTGCATCTTCCTTGGTTCCAACCTTATTTCACCGGAGTTCGCGCAAACAGCGAGCGGTTGCTTGTTCTAGCATGGCAGGCGAATACAAAAGCTTAGCGGACACCACAGCCGAGCTCATTTGGATAGAGTTTCTACTTCACAACCTTGAGCACTACCTTCACACCCACTGCACTCTGGTGTGACAATCTCTCGGCTATCTATCTCCTTTGCTAACCCGATTTTCCATGCTCGCATAAAGCATGTGAGATTGATTTTCACTTCATCCGAGAGCGGCAGCACGCCCGTCAACTCTCGGTTCATTATATATCAGCTGTCGATCAACCAGCCGACATTTTCACCAAAAGGACTCTCATCAGCTCGATTTTGGATGCTTGAACCAAAAATGAATGTCCATTCTGTCCAGGTCCACTTTGCGGGGGGATGTTAAGGGGAATCAATCAATCTCGAAATTCAAGAAATTAGCAATTGTCAAGCAATCAGCAACAATCAAGCAATCAACAATATTCTGGCTCCACCAACAATGGTAACACCAAAAGAAGGAAGATTGGAAGAATCAAGTAAAGAAGGAAACCCACAACACAATCTCCACCAAAGAAAGAAACAAATTGATTTGAATCAAAAACCCCTTAAGTGTAGACATTGGTCTTCTTATGAAAGTTTATAAATAGAGCCTCTATAAATTGTACAAAGATACGACTGAAAAATACAAAACACAGGAAAATTACTTACATATTCCTTCCTCTGTTCTTCTGTTCAATTATTCCTCACTGTTCTTGGTTTCAAACATTACGCCTTCTTTGCAGTGCTCAACCTCCTGAATTTTGCATTCTTCCTGTTCGTGGCGAAGCTCTATGTTTATCGTGCCGAGGTCTCGGATTCGATGGTGGTGCTCAAGGAAGAACTGAAAGGGCCAATACCGGAGAAGGTACGTAACCAGGAAGTGCCGGTGACATAGCTCTGTGATAGGTAAAATGCCACGGATTGGATTTGTATCGAAAAGATGATGGTGAAACGATGCTTATAGCCTAAGCTCTACTTTGTGAAGAATAATTAGCGCTTGTACGGCTCTCTTCGAGTCATTGCTACAATGCGTGCCTTTACATTTATATACAGAAAATGATGATGATGCTGATCTATCTTCACTCAACGATTTTCATAAAACAAAGAAAGTAGTTGCATATGATGGATAATAAAATGCTAAATTCAGCCGCAAAGACAATGACAACCTGAATGGGAAAATTTCTCCTAGTGCAATCACCAACGACCGAACATAATTTTTCTCTATGATATCCAAAATAATAATGCACTACTAATTAACTCTTCTAAAATCAAACATAAGATCAGTTCTCTTCTTACACGACTCGTAGTATCTTTTTCGAATTTGATATATTCCACTATTCTGTTGTCGGAGGCACAGATTGCTTTTTCTTCGTATCCTCGGCTCCATTCTCATCAATTTCAATCATAACACTAATGAATGCCCTTGATTAGC
>JAMXDD010000001.1:12843536-12860654 GCA_024733475.1 Syzygium grande | reverse complement strand
AAGGAATCAATCAATCTCGAAATTCAAGAAATCAGCAATTGTCAAGCAATCAGCAACAATCAAGCAATCAACAACATTCTGGCTCCACCAACAATGGTAACACCAAAGAAGGAAGATTGGAAGAATCAAGTAAAGAAGGAAACCCACAACACAATCTCCACCAAAAAAAGAAACAAATTGACGGAATCAAAAAACCCTTAAGTGTAGACATTGGTCTTCTTGTGAAAGTTTATAAATAGAGCCTCTGTAAATTGTACAAAGACATGACTGAAAAATACAAAACACAGGAAAATTATTTACATATTCCTTCTGTTCAATTATTCCTCACTGTTCTTGGTTTCAAACATGGTATCAGAGCATACCAGCGAAAGCCCTCGATCCAACACTAACTCAACTCCTGTATCCTCAGAAATAATCACTACCACTGCCCTTCCACATCTTGCAGTTGCAAATTCGACACTTAATCTTCACTCTCCACCCACCACAGGGGAAAAACTCATTGGGCAAAATTACACAACTGGAAAGCCCAAATTACCCTATATCTTCTTGCAGCCAATCTCCTCTCTGTTCTTGATGGCTCGTAACCAGTTCCTCCGCAACACATCTCACATGCTTCCAACAACGGCACCCTAGTGCCCAATCCCGAGTACAAGGCATGGCAAATCCGTGACTTAAATGCGATGGGGTGGATTCTCAATTCATCCACCTCCTCGTTGTCGCTCAATTGCCGAACCACACCTCTGTAAAGCAGCCTATCTCGAGATACCTCTCCGACTCTTATCTTTGCACAATCAACAAAGACGAAGCATCGGCTTTGCGACTTCAATTTCAATCCATTACAAAAGGAAGCCAGACAATAACAGAATTTCTTCACGAGGCAGCCACCATTGCAAATCAATTAGCCACCATTGGAGAACCCCTATCAGCAAATGAGTACCACACACACATCTTCCGTGGTCTTCCGTTTCTGATTTGGATCAGAATTTTCTGGTTTGACTCTTTTCATGATTTGCTCCTTGTCTCTCAACAAAATGACCTCAATACCCCTCTACACTTTTGTACGCCGACATTCATGGTTTCAAAATTTCAACCCATTAAATCAAGCCCATCCGGAAGGAAGAAGATTGGAAATCAACAAAATGACCTCCAATACCCCTCCAACTCCGGCTTTTGTATCTCACTAGTCGAGTTTCACGTCTCAGTCTAAAGGGGGCACTCAAAATTTCAGCCCATCAAATGCAAGCCCATCCAGCACTAATCCAATTTTGCCGACACCAACAAGGGCACCAAACTACCGGTCGTTTGGTGGAGGTGGCAAGCGACAAAATTCAGGTCCATTCTGTCAGATATGCCGACGACAAGGCCACCGAGCGAACAATTGCAAGCAGCAGTTTAATCTCCAGTTTATTACACCGGCACCACCTCAGGCACATTATTCGGCCCCAATCGGAACTGCACAACCCATAGCTTATTATGCCTCACCTACTACTCCACCTTCTGCAATGGATATTCAATCTTGGTATCTAGTTTCTGGAGCCACCCACCACATCACCAACAGCATTTCCGGCTTCTCCCAAGTCACTCCATACACCGGGAATCAACAATTGACTGGGTGATGGAGTTTCCATTCCCATCACTCACACAGGTACATTTGTGCCTACAACAGGTTCACAATTTCGCCTCTTAGATGTCTTAGTTGTTCCTCACATTACAAAAATCTGCTTGTCGGTTTCTAAATTTTTGATGCGATAACAATTGTGTCTTCTTATTTTACCCCACCTCATTTGTTGCTACGTGTGTTCATCTTTGGTCGGTATTCCTCCGAGGTCATCTTGAGAATGGTCTATATCAAATCTCCACCTCTGACAAGTCTCCGTCAACTTTTCTTAGTTCCTTCAACTTATGGCATCAATGCCTGGGTCATGCGTCATCTGATTGAATAACTCATTTGCTTCAATCCACACAAACACACGTTTTCCAAGTCATCTCCCTCCCATTGTCGGCCTGTGCTCTTAGCAAAGTAAATGCCAACCCCATCCCCCATCTCCTTCTAGAGCTAAATTCCCCTTGAACTTGTTCACTTTGATGTCTGGGGACCATCCCCGTCATACATTTTCAAGATATAAATATTATGTCTGTTTTGTTGATGACCATTCTCGATTCATTTGGTATTATCCTTTCACCATTCGTGATCAATTTGCAGATATTTTTAAGGCTTTTCACAAATTTGCGAAACTCAATTGCAACGTACACTTAAGACAATTCAATGTGATGGCGCACAGAATTTCGCGCTCTATTGAAATGCTAAAACCATCTCCTCCAACATGGTATTCATCAACGAGTATCTTGTCCATATGCTCCATTTCGAATGCTTTTGCTGAGCATAAACACCGCCACATTGTCAAGACAGGCCTAGCTCTTATGTCCCCCAGCTTAAGTTCCTTACCAGTTCTGGGAATATGCTTTTGAAATGGCAATACATCTTATCAACAAGACACCGACTCCTCTCCTCAACAATCTCACACCTAGGCAAACAACATTCCAAACACCACCAAAGATTTCCCACCTCAAAGTTTTTTGGGTGTGCAATTTTTTCCATACTTACTGACCCCTATACCACTCTAAACTTGCCCCAAGATCACCGTTGCATCTTTTTGGCTATCCTCCGGGGTACAAAGGCTATCCGTTATTCTGCCCTAACTGGCAAAATCTACATTGCGGTTGATGCAGTTTTCGACAAACACACCTTTCCATTTGGCGATACACCATCTCCATCGCCATGCTCTACCCCTCCACCTACAAGTGTGGTACTACCTTTACCACCGATGGACCAGCCTCTACCACCGTTGAACGACTCTAAACAGCACTCCACATCTGCAGCGGGAGTTGATCTTGCCCCCGGGTCCCCCGGCGTCATCCGCTCCCTCCACAACTCATGAACGGCCTCCGCGTCTACGGAGTTGATCTTACCCCAGGTCCTCACCATCCATCTCACCGGCGTCATGCAGCTCCCTCTACAACTCGGGCGACACTTCCAACTCCTCTACTTCGGACATTTTAGCCCCGGCACATCCCATGGTCACTCGGTTGAGAGATGGCACGATTCACCGATGAGTCCTCACAAGGAATCAAACTTTTGCTTTGACTGCGGCGGTACACAGACTCTGTCGAGCCTACTTGTTTCACACAAGCTTCGAGATCAAATTGGCGTGCAGCTGTAAGCGAGAATATGATGCCTTAATCAACAATGGAACTTGGGAACTTGTAGCGTAAGCACCTTCTCATGTTTGCCCCCTCGGCGCAAATGGATTTACAAAATCAAGCTCGATTGATGGCTCCCTTAAACCGGTTTAAGGCTGGAAACTGGTTGCCAAGGTTATCACCAACAACGAGTGGAATTGACTATACATAAACATTCAGCCATTTGCTAAGCGCGATCACAATCCGCATAATACTTGCGGTAGCTTACTCTCGTGGCTGGCCTATTAGCCAACTAGATGTGTCCAATGCTTTTCTTCACGGCCACTTATATGAAGAAGTCTACATGATGCAACCACAAAGGATTTGTTGATCCCCAACGACCGCTCATATCCGCCGTCTTCAACGCTCTCTATGGCTTAAAGCAAAGCGCCACGCGTGGTACTAACTTATTTCAGTTCATATCTCCTTAAAATCGGGTTCGTGTATCTCACAGATTCTTCTCTCTTCATTATGCATACTTCACACTACGTGCATTTTTTTCTGCTTATCTATGTCGACGATATCATCCTCATAGGGTCACCTCGGGCTCCTCTACAATCTTTACTCAACTCACTCCAAGGCTAATTTGCCATCAAAGACCTTGGACCCCTTCATTATTTTTTGGGAATGGAAGTTCTCAACCTCCTGAATTTTGCATTCTTCCTGTTCGTGGCGAAGCTCTATGTTTATCGCGCCGAGGTCTCGGATTCGATGGTGGTGCTCAAGGAAGAACTGAAAGGGCCAATACCGGAGAAGGTACGTAACCAGGAAGTGCCGGTGACATAGCTCTGTGATAGGTAAAATGCCACGGATTGGATTTGTATCGAAAAGATGATGGTGAAACGATGCTTATAGCCTAAGCTCTACTTTGTGAAGAATAATTAGCGCTTGTACGGCTCTCTTCGAGTCATTGCTACAATGCGTGCCTTTACATTTATATACAGAAAATGATGATGATGCTGATCTATCTTCACTCAACTATTTTCATAAAACAACGAAAGTAGTTGCATATGATGGATAATAAAATGCTAAATTCAGCTGCAAAGACAATGACAACCTGAATGGGAAAATTTCTCCTAGTGCAATCACCAACGACCGAACATAATTTTTCTATATGATATCCAAAATAATAATGCACTACTAATTAACTCTTCTAAAATCAAACATAAGATCAGTTCTCTTCTTACACAAGACTCGTAGTATCTTTTTCGAATCTGATATATTCCACTGTTCTGTTGTCGGAGGCACAGATTGCTTTTTCTTCGTATCCTCGGCTCCATTCTCATCAATTTCAATCATAACACTAATGAATGCCCTTGATTAGCTTGTCCTCCCGAGGTGAACCGTGAGGGCTTTAACGAATTTGCAACCGAGCGGGAACAATCCTCTTGCGAGGTGAAGCTTGCAATTAGCATGGTCCTCCCAAGCCCTACTGATGACAACTTATTTTCTCATTTTATTATTCAAATAACGAGCATCATCATACGACACCTTGTTTATTAAGCCTCGGGACAAGGTGCGTTTGTTTCACCAAAAACTTCATGATGAATGAAAATATTTTTCATGAAAATTATTTTCAAGAAAAATAGTTAGTTTTCATTTGTTTGGTGGTTTAGGGAAAATAATTTCTTTCTTGTTAGAAGGAAAAGTCTTTTTCTTTCTCCCAATCTAAGCTTCTTGTTTTCAGTTTATGGAAAATATTTTTTATAGATCAATTAGATTCCCATCATCTAAAGACTGGAAAGTTGAAAACAATTTTTCAAAAACAATTTTACTTCAAACAATTAGACCCTAAGTGATGAAAATGAATTCTAAACTACTTGAGATGTGAGATCAAACTAATTAACTACTCCGATGATGCAATAATCACCTAAACACAATCTAGATACTTTTTTTTTTTAATCTTTTCCTTATTGTTATTATATAAACCAACTAAGGGCTTAAAAATGAGAGAAAAACTAACTGAATGCTTATAAACGAGATGTCAACTAAATGCATGAACAAACTTAGTAGAAACATTCAATTTTATTTCTGGAAGAACACATCGGTAACAGTCCTCATTTTATTCCAAATGTTTAGATATATGCAAAAACAAAGATTCCAAAAACGTAAATAATAAACGACAACACAGTAAATTTTCGATGCAAAAGTGAGTCTAAACGCAATGGAAACATGCTAAACGATGTAGAATTATGTAAACAAACAATGAGGTCGGCTTGGGACGCATCAAGGGGACCGTGAATCACCAGCAAAGAGGTGATTTTTGGCCAAGCAAGGGATATAAGTAGGCTGGCCGAATTTAATAGGGGCTTAGCTTACGAGGGCTTGATCTTGCAGATTCAAATGAATTTAGAGCCCCACTTTTGTAATGTCTTAATTTAATCAAGAATGCGAATGCAAAACTATCCGATATCGATATTTTCTTTTGGGGTCCCTAATTTTTATACATGAGAGATCATTAGGCGAAAATTTAGGCTTCAACATATATTATTTCGCACTTATCTATGTAGTATGTTAAATTGAAGATAGTAAAAAAAATAAAAATAAAAGTATGTCATAAGGTATATAACTTGTATATGTCACTAAGGCTCCGTTTATTTTTGCAAAAAAATTTTTTCCGCATTTGGATTTGCTTAGGAAAATGAGTCAAAAAATCTATGCTTAAATTCAAGAAAATGATTTCCTATTTAAAAAATCAGAAATCATTGTCCAAAATATGACGAGGTAACCGCGCTTGATCCGAAACTCTATGTTTGAGCATGGAAACTAATTAACTAGTTCGATGGCATAATCAGGACAAGGTCTTCAACACCGAGCTCAATTCCTTGGAGGTTGGTATTATATAAGCCCTAAGGGCTTCCATGATCGATGCCCTGAACACTTGAGCTTGGGTCCACAAAGGCATGAGCACTGGACTTAGTAGGTACCTGAGCTTGGATCCCCAACACTTGAGCCTAGGTCCACAAAGGCTAGATATATACTTAGGTCCAAAGGTCGGGTAAATAATAAACCCCAAAACGAGTAAAGTGCCGATGCCCCAACCCTAAACGCGCCTTGGTTGGGGTCCATTGAGGCTAAACTTAGACTCTAGTGCTCTTACCCGGTTCCCTGGCTGCACATGCACAAGTTATTATTGCTCAAATAGTGTGTCTATTTAGAAAAATAAAATCAGATTTTCCATATCAAATGACGGAAAATATTTTTCAGTTAATTTTCAGGTTTTAAACAAATACCGGAAAATATTGTAAAATGACGTCTAGGAAAATATTTTCTAGAAATGTTACATTTTTGTAAAACAAAACGGAGCCTAAGGCTACGTTTATTTCACTGAAAACTTCATGATTAAGGAAAAAAATTTCCATGGAAATAATTTTTAAAGAAAATGGTTAGTTTTCATTTGTTTGATGGTTTAAGAAAAGTGATTTCTTTCTTGTTAAAAGGGGAAGTTGTTTCCCATAATCTAAGCTTATTGTTTTCAGTCTATGGAAAACCTTTTCCATAGATGGATTCTCTAGAAAGTTGAAAAATAATTTCCCAAAAACAGTTTTCCTTCAGAAAAATGGATCTTAACTTCATCTCCCAATCTCACCTGGTAATTTTGATGACATAACTTTCCGACAACCTTTGGAATACGCTCAAATGTGGACAACAGTTTCTATCTTGATGTAATTGTGGTGCTTGATGCCGCTATGCTTTGCTAAGTTGTAATTCTAACTAAATTTATTTGCTAAGCGATATGTTCTATAGTGATAAGTGGAATGGATGTCTTATACGAACAAGCAAGTTATGTACTTTTGGAGTGAGATGTATCACCTTAAGAATTCTACATTTTAACGTTATCTAGGCTAAAAGCAACCTTATGGAAAAAAAAAAAAAACCATTAGACTATGTGAAATTCGCTTCAACCGGTTGAAGTCTTGTCAAAGAATTTGAGAAAAATGATGCTAATAGTTTCTAAATTTTGATTCAATGTGCAATACATCTTTGGAGGTTTAATTTATTCAATTTAGTCCTTGAACTATTTTGAATATTTAGTGCAATCTTTTTGTTTGATTAAACAAGGGAGAAAGTCAGCATAAGTTCCTAAACTAGTTTGAAATGTGCAATCTAGTCCTCGAATTGTCATTTTGTTCACTAGTCTTCAGCTTTCCATAGCAAAGTCAAACCAGAACTTCAATACTATTAACAAATTTTCATAATTACACTATTACCCAGATTTTATAATACTTTTCATTTCAATCCATTTGCTAAATCAACAAAAAAAATATGCTATCTTTGTAATATCGTTTTGGTCTAAATATTACTCTAGTTCCATTTAATTATATTTTAGCTTATCTATAATACTAAAAGTAGAACCTCATTGAGTTTTATTGGTCTGGTCAAACAGTAGTTGACATTATAACACAATGTGCTCGACCTGTTACAAATATGACAAACAAGGTGAGGCTAGATCCGAGAATACTTCCCTGAGTAAATAGAGGAACATAGGGCCTTGAACCACCATGGAAGCCAACTAGAGGAGGTGGAGGAGCGATCAACAAAGGGAGCCAATGATGACTATGAAATGAAAAGATCATAGGAGAATTGCAAGCCTGGTTGATTATGCAAGTTTTGTCCACCATGTCCTTGACCAAATTTTTTGCTCCCAAACAAGACCCTGGGAATGGGGGAGTGGGTGAATTGGCATCGCCCATCAAAACATGATGAATAATGGATGTAGATGAGGTATTCAATTTTGACGAAATCATTCTTCCTAGACGAGGAGTCATGACTACAGCTCATCAAATAAGAGAATTGTAGGGCCATTAGTGACCATATTGACAAAGAGATCATATTTAGATGCGAGCCCATTGAGGGCTTCAATCACCAAATTGTTTTCGAAAATGGAGCAATTGATTGCGGTAAGAGAGTCTGCAACTGACTTCAAATGTCAAAGATAGTAAATTATCGACTAGTTGTGTTTCTTGACAACGTTCTAAAAATCAAGCTTGTGTCCAATTTCCTTGGCCGCATAACAATTAGTAAAAGCATTGTCCTAGAGCAAGATAAACTATTGAGATGCTTGAAATCATGAACTTATGAAAAATATGGATTGTGAGGATCCAATCGATCAAACTACGAAGGCACTGAACCATCTTAACCTAGGTGAAATAGGAGGGATTGACCTCCACTATGCCGTTATGAAGAGTGACAAGCTTCATGTGGACACGAAAAAGATCCGTCCACATAACCCAGCCAATTGTTGCAAATTAAAATTGGCTCAAACTAAGATTTTCCAAAAAAAAATGATTCTGTTCATGAAGCTTGATGGAGATGAGATTTGTGATGTTGTGAACAACAAGAGTCAGTGAGGTCAAGTGTGGGACCATAATATGAAAAAAGGGAATTGGAGCAGCAGGGAACAGGGAGAAGAGGTGGAATCGGGCGTAATTTTGGGGAGAGGTGATGGATAATTGAGATTTATTGAAATATAAGAGAATGGGTAGAGTGGTGAAGAGAAGAAGAAAAAACTGGAGATGCGTCCGACATTATTGAGATAGAAATAGGAGTCTAAGGAAGTTTTAAGTTGTGGGGTAGAGATATTGACAAATTTAATGTGTTTTCATGCTCCAATAACATGTGAATCTTTAGAGTCAAAGATAGAATAAAGATAGAGTCCTTAAAGTGTCATTTGGCTCTAATTAAGGTTGCATGATATGTATTTATAAGAGTAATTAATTATAGTCCATATAGATTTGATAGAAACATCAAAACACATAAATCCAAAAAATATATATCTATAATCAAACTAGTTCCATTTAATTAATTTTAGTGTCTCCATAAACCTCATTGAGTTCCATTCCAAGGGTCAAACATTAGGGACATTATGACTCAATCAGGATGGGACCTGTTCGGATATGACAAACAAGGTGAACTAGATCCGAAAATACTTCCCTGAGTAAATAGAGGAACATATTTTGAACCACCACGAAGCCAACTAGACTTTTTGGAGGAGCGTTTTCAACCAAGGGAGCCAATGATGACTATGAAATGAACCAATCATAGGAGAACCTTTTTTTTTTGATTCCAAGTTTTTTCCACCATGTCCTTTTTTTTGCTCCCAAACGAGACCCTGGGAATGGGTAGCAATGAAAAAATTTAAAATCAAAAATGATGAATAATGGATAAGTTCACTATCCGCAAAAAGAAACATTCCCCAAAATGAACAATTGAAATTACAATCCATCAAAATCAACAAGAATTGCACTATGTGGCAAGTGATAGTATTGATAAAGAGATCATATATAATTGTTCATGAAGCTTGATGGAGATTTATTTGTGACATGTTGAACAACAAGATTTCAGCAATGATGAGATGTGGGACCATCATATGAAAAAAGGGAATTGGAGCAGCAGGGAACAGGGAGACGAGGTGGAATCGGACGTAATTTTGGGGGAGGTGATGGATAATTGAGATTTATTGAAACATAAGAGAATGGGTAAAGAGGTGAAGAGAAGAAGAAAAAACTGGAGATGCGTCCGACATTATTGAGATAGAAATAGGAGTAAAGGAAGTTTTAAGTTGTGGTGTAGAGATATTGACATATTTAATGTGTTTTCATGCTCCAATAACATGTGAATCTTTAGAGTCAAAGATAGAATAAAGATAGAGTGCTTATAGTGGTTTGGCTCTAATTAAGGTTGCATGATATGTATTTATAAGAGTAATTAATTATAGTCCAATATAGATAGAAACATAAACACATAAAGCCCCCATAATATATATCAAACACATATTAATAGTGTCTCCATAAAACATCGGTTCCATTCTAAGGGTTGCTTTACTAGAAAGGAACACATACTTCACAATTCTTCATAAATGGCTGATTCTGTCTATCTCATCATGTGCCGATTTACCCGAGATCCTGCACTTTCTTGGCTGCTTCTAGATTGATTGGTTGGGCGGTGGCTGAGTGGACTGCCCAAACCCAACTTAAAAAAGAGAGACCCTCCTCTCATCGATCACGTGGGTAAAGAGTTCCAACTCCAAATCGCAGAATGAAGCACACGAGGACGAGATCTATGTTAGATCTACTGTTTCTCGGGATGAGAACTAATGAATTAATCGATACACACACTATTTCTGGTGAGTCCACCATGATACTCATCTTGCTTTTCTTTAGGTCATCTTTGTTCCACCCATAGATTCCCAGAAGAGTGCGTGCTTGTAGCCCAATTCATGAACTTGTTGAACCTGCAAGTACCTCGCGGTTGAAATTAAGCAACCTATGTGTTGCTAGTTCTGCTGATGACACAAGAATGCATGTAATAATATACGAAATTCTTTGGTATGAGTATAGCAAAAAGTGTGCAGATTACCTCGATCTCCTTCATTTTCTCACACATAATCATCCTAAAACATGTCGAATCAAGGGTAATTATGTGGTAATATCTCACATCATGAACAGCAATAAGTGACAACGATATATCGGCTAAACTCATTCTATGGATGATACCTGTACAGATTTTATAGCATTGTATAAATAAATATATACGTGAGTATGCAGATGGAGTGATTCATAATGGACAGTCGGAAAAGCAAAAGATTATCGACTGATGCAATATATGCACAGTAGAGTGCCAGCAGAGCTCAAAAAGTAACTCAGACACCCATCCTTGGGTAAAAAACACATTGCAAGATATCATTGAACTTCAAAAGGAAAAGAAGAGGGCTTCCAAATGCAAAAACATGAAACTCAATACATACATTTATCCACAGATCTGAGAGAATCTTTCAAAACAAATGAAGTTTCTCCTTGCAGAAGATGTCTGATGTATTTAGGAGAAGATCACGTATAAATCTGAAAAAGCACAGACCTATCAAGATCTGGCGCTTTAGGAGGGAAAACAAGGAAATGGACCACACAGATACCGACAATTGCTACGGTGTGATTCAAAAGAACATAACAACATGAGAGGTCTCTTCATCTCAGAAAGAAAAAAAGGAAAGAAAAACGAGGGAAAGAAGCATACAAGAGTGATATTGATTCGGCTCGTCTTGAAGATATTACAAAGCTAATAGTAAGCACGAAAACGCAGAAAGATGAGCCGGATCAATATCACGCCATGTCTACTTCTCCCAACAACCTTCACTTGCTCTTCTCCTTCTTCTTCCACTTCATTAGAGAGAGAAGAGAAGCTATTTAGGGCCTGGGTGTTTGTGTTGCAGCTTGTTCCCCTTTTATAGTGTGGAAACGGAATATCATCAAGGGTTTTGACGCTCCCTCAGAAAGGAATACGGATAAAGTAGAGGTTTGTAACGTGGAAATTGATCTACCAAATTGATATTTTACATTGATGATCTTGCGTTGAGTATCGGATGTCGCCGTCTATGATTTGGCGCATCACTTTGATGTGCCGATTGGATCAACAAATTTAGTATATCTAGCATTGCTTTTATGATTATGATACATAACCGAGAAAATCTATTCGCAAATTTCATTTATAAATTGATGCGGTAAACGTTTGTTCGGCTTTGAAACACAATTTATCTAACTCTTGCTTTAACCAAGCAGGTGGAACCTATAAATCAATTACGGTCCACTCATAAACGAATCCAACGAGCAATGCCATCTAGTTTGCCACCTCTTTATTTTAAACCCTAGGGCAGGATTCTTGCAGATTTCGTAAATATAATATAGTCACTAAATGCATAGTACATAGATAGCTCCTTCATCCATTAATATCAGGGCGATTATTACAAAATGCCCACGTCACAATTATGGCCTAGGCACAATAGCTCATGAGATTGATAAAATGTTCACAATCAATCGTCCGTCATATTGTTTGAATTTTATTTAGCGATAAAATGTTAGGTCATTACGGTTTTCAAGAGTCAATAATTGAGTAATTGCTTGGTCTAAATTACTCGGATGGAAAAAGTATTTCTCAAAATATAAGTAAGTGTATCAAAAGCTTGATCGGATAATCCCATCCATGATTCTGTTGAACTGTGAATTTGCTTTTGTTTTTCGATGAGGATCCGTTGAATACTAGCAGAGATTGTCCACAAGTATGCGTTTTTGAACGACGTGGACATTAATTAAATTTTCTAATTGCATCATTTACATCCACACAAGCTAACTAACACTTTTTTCTTTTAAATCTACCTTTACCTTTTCTTAATAAAACACTGTCTTGGAAAGTGAATTTCGTCCTACTTATTACCGGTATCTTGCATCCACGAAAACGTGCTTCATTTGCAAGGAAAAAGGCACGTTAGTGGGGGAGAACAAAAGCTCACGGTCCCCCTAATTTAAGCCCCTAATAGTAATAGTGATTGGCAACTTGTCTCGAAAGGAGTAGGGGACAGGATATAAAGCCGAAGATAGGATAAGTTAAACATAGTTTTGTGCGAAGGACTTACTGTCCTTTCTTTTATGAACACTGTTCGATTCAATAAAGCTTTCCTTTACCTAATCGGAAAAGAAGACCAAGGAGATTCCTCCCTTTGAATAAGAGAACATTAGGCAATGAAATTCTTCTTCTAACGCTTACAGGTCACTAAGAGTTAGGGCTTTTCTCTTCTAGCCACAGACAGGAAACTTTCTAACACTAGAAGAATTATTAAGATAAAACCAGCGATCATTATTAATTGATTTCTCCTCTTGCTCCATTAGAGATTTTAATTATCTTTTGAAATTATTGTTAACTAGTGCCCCCAAGATATTAATTCGACCTAACTAGTTGAAGTAAATCTATTTCAAGATGTCGAAAGAAGAGTAAATCGTAATAATATTTAATGCATCGTGGTATATCAACCACATGCAAAGCTTATCTTTTCATATTTTCAAAGCACTTTGAAACTTTGCTCGACAAGCATCTCGAAAATGCAGGTCGATCACTCCATTTTAAAATGCTGAATGGTGTCGCCGCCCTAAAGTCTCACGTGGTTGTCAAAACCCTAGAGAAAATCTAGGGCTCCAAATATAAAAGGCAAAAGAATCTAATCCTTTTGTCCAACATAGGGAACTCCCCAATGGATCCTTTTTTTCTTTTTTCATTCTTTTGAATGGCTCATTAAGTAAGAATACTAGTCAGTTTGCAAAGTTCGGTCATCGCAGTGATTCCAAAGTAGGCCGAAACAGGAGACATGTACATCTTTATCGATATGTGTCAAATTCCCACGATTCTGAATAGAGATGAAGTAGTCTCATGCCTGTTTTTCAACACATGCCAGTTGTCTCTTTACCAGTATTTTAAAAATTAGTACTAGAGATGAAGCTGGAATATGACAAAGAAAATTGTCGAAAAGTCCTAAACTTAATGTACAGTGATCAATTCAGTTCTAAACCTTTTAATTATGCCCATTTAGTCATAAATATTTTGATGATTTATCAATTTAGTCTTAAATCTAGCAACGATTTGTCAATTTAGTCATTCCAGCACTAGCCATCCTATGTGGCACATTCGATATTGACGTGGACAATTTTTTCATTTTTTTTTAAAATTTTAAGAATTATTTTTCTTTTTTCCCTTTTTTCATTTTCATTTTCTTTTCTTTTTTTCTTTTTCTCCTCTTCCCTCCACTAGCCTAGCGGAGGGAAAAAAGGAAAAGAAAAAAATTATAAAAATTGTCCACATCAGCCCCAACCATGTCACGAAAGATAACCGGTGTTGATCAAACCACCACGTTAGGAATTTCTAGCCAAAATTGGCTGAAAAGACTAAATTGATAAATCATCAAAAGGATTAGGACTAAATTGGCAATATTAAAAAAGTTTAAGATCAAATCGGTCGTCATTCAATATGATAGATCAAATCGAATCATTCAAAAATATGATTTGCAACTTTTTCATTCGACGATCATAGGTTAATATACATGTATTGAAGTGCATCATTAAACCAGTCAAAAAACTTCAATTAGCAATAGAATTTGGACATGAGGCAATGATATCAAACCACATCATTTAATTCAAACAATTGAATGGTCGGCAACATTATTCCAAAATGTTATGCCCTGCTCATGACACAAGATGCCATGTTAGTTTTAAAAACAAGATGTCTAAAGTTTGATTTCTCGCATCACTGAAGGAACTCACTTTTCTTAAACCACTAGACAAATGAAAACTAACCATTTTTCCTTGAAAATGATTTCCATGGAAGATATTTTCTTTTATCACGAAGTTTTTAGTAGAAAACAATTAGTTTTCATTTGTTCGATGGTTTAGAGAAAGTGATTTCCTTATAGCAGGAACGGCAAGTCATTTCCCCACAATCTAAGCTTGTTGTTTTTAGTCCATGAAAAATGTTTTCCGTATATTGATTAGTTTTCCATTATCCAAACACCGAAAAGTTGGAAAATAATTTTTGAGAAACAGTTTTCCTTCAAACAAATGAACCCTTAGTGAAGGCAGCAAAATCAACTTTGAATTCTTTCACTAGCAGCTTAGGGTGCGTTCAGAAACATTTCTATTTCCGGGAATAATTTCTTTTCAAAAATAGATTTTTTCTATTTATATTTTGATTTTGTAACATCCTCAATTTAAATAGTTATGGTTTTTTGGTAGTTTTCCAATTGGAACCATGTTTTTACTCTTGTTTTGGAAAAACATCTTTTTATCCTTCATTTTCTTATTTTTTTTAGGAGAAGAATTTTTAAACACTTCATTCTTTTTCCAAACAATTTGAAGTTTTACATAATTTAATTTCAAAATTTTGGGACTTGATATGAGTGGTATGATGGCCTAATTTTTGGACCGTGTAAAATTGTAATAGTCCAGATTTTGGCCCATTTTTGGGGATTTATAAAGCAGTATTTCGTCGGTGCGCTTATAATGAAATTTCGCCCGGAACCGATCACTCTCGGGTTCTTGTTTTTAAAAAAAATAGAAATTTTGCTAGAATCGCACTCGATCGAATTTGGCCGTTAATTTAGACCCTGAACTTGGCAGTCGATTTCCGGGAGTTTCGGGACGAAATAAATTGGACGGTGTCGATATTATTGCAAACCGATGTCGAGGTTATCGGGAAAAGTGAGAAAGTGGATTTTGGACCGGGTACAAATTTGGATTGGTAGACCTCCTCGTAGTGTGGTTTGGGTTATTTTATTTTGGCCGTATGCCCTAGAATATCGTTGGGATTTTTCGGAGACCGTTAGGCCTTTTCCCCGAAATGAAATCGGGGACCGATAAGTCGATTTTAGTTTGGACCGTGTCCGTGAGTTTGCGCTTAAAGTTTGAATTTAAACTCCTCTCTCTTCTCTCTCCTCTCTTTTCTCTCCTCTCTCCTAACCCGACTTTTTCCCTCGCGTGACTCTCTTCCTCTCTCTCTTTCCTTTTCTCTCTCTGGATCTCTCTCTCTCTCTCTCTCTCCCTTTTCTTTTCTTTTGCCGTTATACCCCTCCCCCTCTGAACGTTGGATTTTTGGACCCGTCCCAAATTTATCTCTCTCTAGACCTCTCTCCTCTCTCCTCTCTTTCTCTTTCTTCTTCCTTTTCCCTTGCCTCCTTCCCCTAAGTTTCCGCCCGAGCCCAGCTCGAGGCCAATCTTGCCGGGCCGCCGCCGCCACGGCCGCTTCGGGCCGGTCTAACGCTACTGGTTGCATTTTCGCCACGTACTACCATTCAAAATACACTCTCGCCTTCTCTCTCCTCTTTCTCTCCTCTTTCCCTTCACCACTTCAACCGACCCTCCCTCTCCCGTCTACCCGGCCATTGCTGGCCGCTGCGGCCAGCCAATGGCCGTGGCCGCGCCAAGTAGTCGTGCAGTGGCGCCGCGCTAAATGCCAGCGCCGTGCGTGCCAGCGCCCGTCGCCTAAGCGCATTGCCCGATCGGCCGCCCCGTAGCCGGGCCGTTGCCCATCCACGCGCCCGAGCGCCCGCACGCCGCCGCTCGCCCGGCGCCATGCACCGCCACAGCCGAACGGTCATTGCGCCCACTTTAGCGTCCCGCCTGGTGCCCTCAGGCCGTGCCAGCGCGTTCACTTCTTCACCGGGAATTTTTGGGCCGAGCCGACTTTTCCCGGCCAAAAATTTGATAGCGACCCCTAAAACCCTACTTAGTATTTTGGGTATTTAATTGACCGGTTCGGGCTAGAATGGCTAGGGGCGTGTATTTAGTTTAATTATTTTATGATTAAATTAGAATATGTGGTGTTTTAATTTAGTTAAATTAGACCGATTAGAGTGGAGTGCTTGGTGAATAATTAGCGTGACCGACTTGAACGTCGGGTTTTGTGAATTGAGGTGGCGTATGTTAATTAAACCGAGTTGAATTGAGCGCGTGGCCTGTCGCCGGTGACATTGATGGAATATAATGTGGTGAGAGCATGATCGAGTTTGATTTGTACGATGTTGATTGGCGAATCGTGTTGTGGTGCATGTGCATGAAAAGAAAGTCCCGGATCGACGGAGGGTGCCAACCCGAGGCGAGGTTACGCGGGTGTGGCTAGTAAGGCATGACTAGACCGAGGCGAGGTTACGCGGGTCATTGGAATGGGAAAATGTCCCGGCGTACATGCGAGGACGGAGCCCGGCTTGATTCGAGGATCGATACCGAGGCGCACATGCTGGGTCGTGAGATCGGGCCCGAGGCGCAGCGGGCGCGGCAAAGAGAATGGACCGAGGGCGCAGCGGGCTGGTCGTGAGAAAGATGTTCACCACGATGTGATTTGAGGTGATTGAAATGGCTGGGTCGAGTTTGACCGATTGGTTGGTTGAGAGCGCAGGACCGGATCGATTGGTCGAGCATGTGATTGAAATTCATCGTTGAGCATGTGGTTGTCGATCGAATTGACTGATGGTGCGCTGTGGGATGATTGGTTCAATGTGCGGTAGATACCGGTTGAATTTGATTGATTTCGAGGGAAATGTGGGTGCTGAAGCGATCGTGAGGTGGC
>JAMXDD010000001.1:12731075-12843436 GCA_024733475.1 Syzygium grande | reverse complement strand
CCAAACACTTGTTTTTAAAAGTTTCTCCAAACATCTTGAAGTTTTACATACTTTAATTTCAGAATTTTGGACTTTAAATGAGTGGGTACGATGGCCTGATTTTTGGACCATGTAAAACTGGTCAAAATAGGTTTTTCGGGTGATGTTCACCCTTTTTTATTTTCTACAAGTTTTTCTGAGCCGATTTTGAAAAGTTTCATTCACAAAAGTTGTTGGGAACTTCCTTTTCTATAACATATATAAATTTGGGAATTTTTTGAGATGATTTACAATCTAAACAGAGCTTACTTTTTAGAAACAAGAATTTGTTCCAGTGAACTATTTTTAGTCTGACTTTGAGCTACTAAAAATGGTGTTTACAAAGAGATTCAGATTTCGTGTTCTCGTGAAAATTTTTTTTAAGGCCTTGTTTATAACATATTCAAATTTGAGAATTTTCAAGTCCATTTACTTTGTTTTCAAATCCAATTTCGTGAACAGTGCAAAGCTGTCCGGTTTTGTCAGATTTCAAAGATTCAGTATTTTCTATCCGAGAACGTTGGAATTTTGACTTGATGTCTTTTGGTGATTTAAATTACACGTTATGATCTTTCAAATGAGATATGTTACACTTTTATTGGAGGTCATATGAAGGGGAAAATGAGGCTTTACATATAGTGGCAGAAGCTGAAATGTTTTCTTCTGGAATGATTCTATAATGGAATCTTGATAACCAAGGCCATTCGGCCAAGGGAGAGAGAGAGAGAGAGAGAGAGAGAGAGAGAGAGAGAGCCAATGAGGTGAAGATAAGTTTGGCCTCTTCATCATTTTAGTCCATTAATGACATTAAATATATGCCATCATGAAATTTGACTAAGAGGCTTAGTCCACTAATGACATTAATGAAAGCCATCATGAGTCTTGACTTAGAGCCCCTCTCTTATTGGCTCAAGTCTAGGGTTTCTAGGAAGTTCCAAGAGGCCTATAAATAGCAAGACAATTTCCGCCCCCCCTTCTCCCTCTTCTCACGCCAATCTCACTATCTTCTTCCTCTCCCTTTTTGTTTTTTGTTTTCTCACTTTTGGCCCGAGAAGCTCACGTCTAAATAAATCCCGAACCGGCCCGTGTTTCTTCTCGTTCCTACCCAAGAGCCCACGGTTGGCCTTTGTAGGCCTAAGTTTGCTCGGCCAAGCAAGAAGGAAGCAAGGAGAAGGCTCGAAATTTCCCGAGCTCACCCGTTTCTAGCCCGTTCTCTAATTTTGTTAGTCGTTGTGTAAGTGAATTCCCTAATATCGGGAAATGATGTTGAGATGCGTTGTGACGTGGTTTGCTTGGACCATTTTTCGGTCGTTTGGTTAATCATAATTAGTTTATTTTCTTGATTTGATTATGTTTCATGTTTGATGTTGTTTTGAGATAGAACCGAGCCTTGGTTGATAAAGTGTACATGGTGTGGCCATGCGTGATATTCTCTTATTTGAACTTTACTATTAATCTACCATTGATGCGGTTATGATAAAAAGCCGACTTATGTTAACGGGCGATCGATATATCCTCACTTGATATTAGCATTTTCACTTACTGAATCTCCCCGACTCATCCCCCGTTGGTTCCCTTTTTTCAGGTTCATAGGATGGCATCTCCCCCATCCTGCGTTGGCAATCCCTGGAGCAGAAAGCCGGGTGCTCACCGTGATAGATGTCAAAAAGACCGCGCCTATTGCCGAATCACGACGCTTTTGATGTTTGATGAGGGCCTAACGGATTTGGTGCATCATCTATACGTGGCATGGTATCGCTGGCTGAACGGAGACCGGTTGAATCCTTATGTGGGTTCAGCAGTTGCTTTGGCGAGGCTGAAGCGGGCGGGCTCCCGAGACAAAGCCATGGGTGGGATGTGAGATGGCCAAGCGACGGGACCGGGGTGGAAATGAAGAAGCGAGGAGCGAGAAGCCATAGTGGGTATAGCAATGATATCAAACCACATCATTTAATTCAAACAATTGAATGATTGGCGACATTATTCCAAAATGTTATGCCCTGCTCATGACACGAGATGCCATGTTAGTTTTAAAAATAAGATGTCTAAAGTTTGATTTCTTGCATCATTGAAGGAACTTACTTTTCTTAAACCACTAAACAAATGAAAACTAACCATTTTTCCTTGAAAATGATTTCCATGGAAGATATTTTCTTTTATCACGAAGTTTTTAGTAGAAAACAGTTAGTTTTCATTTGTTCGGTGGTTTAGAGAAAGTGATTTCCTTCTAGCAAGAATGGCAAGTTATTTCCCCTCAATCTAAACTTGTTGTTTTTAGTCCATGAAAATTTTTTTCCATAGATTGATTAGTTTTCCATTATCCAAACACTGAAAAGTCGGAAAACAATTTCTTAGAAATAGTTTTCCTTCAAACAAACGAACCCTTAGTGAAGGTAGCAAAATCAACTTTGAATTCTTTCACTAGCAACTTACGGTGCGTTTATTAACATTTCTGTTTTCGAGAATAATTTCTTTTCAAAAATAGTTTTTTTTATTTATATTCTCTGGACAAGTTTCTGAGCAGAAGAACGCTTTTGTCTCTAGCCGGTCGTCGGCCATCACCGAGGCCCAGCAACTGGCTAGAAGTGGAAGAAGAAGGAAGGAATTAAATAAAAGAAAAAAAAAAAAATGACCTTGTTTCAGAAATTATTCATTGGAACAAAGAAGTAGATTTTTTTTACTTCTTGTTTTTGTTTCAAATCTATTCCCAAGCCACTTTTCTATTATGGGGAATAGAAAAATTAACTGACATACACAAATAGATTTTTGTTTCGGGAACAAAAAAACAGAAAAATAAAAAAATAGAAACGTTACTAAACTTGCACTTTGGAACAACAGTTGAGATATTGACTTTAGGGCAAGGGCTTCAATGGGAATTTTTATCAAATGGTGTTTCTTCTTAATCTATAAAACTCGTTCTGTTCGTGAAAGGGGAATTATCATTAGACAAGAACATAGGATTTTTTTACATTAACGATATTTCATGGCTGTGATGAAAACTGACGATATTTTGCTGTTAGGATAGAATAGGCATTTTTAGAAATTTTCTCTGAACGATACAGCCAGTTATGCCATTCCGACTGACTAAAATGCATCATCATCTCGGTAATTCTACTCAAGACATCGATATGATGTCGAATGTTCAGTTTCACTATGGAACTTGGGTGTGGCAAGGCGATCATTAGAGGATACTTTCAGCAAGAAGTTGTGGAAAAGGAGGTCATGCTTGAATTCGACAGCAAAAAGAAAGAAAGAAAGAAAGGGGAAAGAATCAGAGTCACTTAGACTGGCCATGCTGCGGTGAACAAGCCAATCATTTAGACGTTACAAACTTCAAACAGAAACTCCTTCCTGATTCGCGCTTACTCAGCACGAATTTATTGAACAATTTAACATTATTTGTACATAAGAAACCAACCTCAAGTAGAGTCTTCTTATGTAGTAACATGATTTAGTGACCGAAGGTTTGTGCTGGTGCTGGTGCTGGTCCAGGGGTTGTATACTCTAACTTATAGTCCTCCCACAGTTCGTTCACAGACTTCCCGAGTAGCTCCACGAAGTACGCATCGCTGTACGAGTCGATCATCATGGCATTGAGGTCCGACACGAACCGTGGTCGGAGCCCTTCACAATACACTAAGAAGTTCGCCGTGATCGCGTACCCATCATCCCATTGCAACCCCAAGCCTCTGGGAGGCCAGTCCTTGTATGCCCATCCGGCAGTTAGCCTAATGTAGTCGGAGATCCCGGTTATGAGGCCCACTGGGGCGCTGCCATTCCCTGTCCATCCCCAGACTAGGCCGCTCGTGAAGTATAGGATCCCCGTGAACTCGTCCGTCACGTTGCCGGGGAATGTCTGGAGGTAGTCCGCATTCATGAAGGTCTGGCTTCCATTGGTGGTTGCGATGGCGAAGGGTCTGCCACTCGCACGAAAGCTCTCGACCACAAGCAGAATGAAATCGTAGCCTCTCCCCCCGGTCTTGCTTTGACCGAATGCCTTCAGGACGAACTCGGTGGCAGCTTGCAAAGCGTCCATAGAGTAATTTAACCCGATCTCTTTTTTGAACCGGGTGTCCGGAGTCCCGGAGGTGCTGTCGATGACCTCGTATTCAGATGGTCCATTTGCTCGTGTCAATTTCAGAGCAACCGCGAAGAGGATGACTAAGAGAAAGAGCTGGGTAGGCCTCATTTTGGCAAAGGATGATTTTATTAGCTCTTGCTGTGCAATCTCTCGAGTCTATTCTTTCACTTCATATAATGTTTGCGAGCGATGAAAACCATGAAACATGTTCCATTTAATATAGTTGGCCACTATGCCTTCGAAACTTTAGTAAATGTCACGATCGTAGATTACTCCCTCGATTGAATTGCCTTAAGTTCCGCGTCGATGCAAATGAGAAGATTACAGTTGTCTCTTTGTTTTTAGTTTGGGGTTTGTCTGGTGTATTAAGAGGTAGGGATGCGTTCTCTCTGCAAAAGGCCCAAGCACGGCGTAACCTCTGATGAGTTCCTCCCATTCTTATTGGAAGAATCGACTTCATGTATCAATTGTCACAAAACGTTAAGGCAATCTAATTAACAAGACACACGTAGATACAAATTGCATAAATTCATTCTACTAAATCAAGTTGATCGCAATTTTGTTGCTCGGAAATTTTTCCCCATTGTGTACGTAAAAATGTGCATAATTCCGAATACCTTTTTATTGTCAATTGACTAGACATGACATCTAGAGAACCAGAGAACCGTAACTCATATACCTAAGAAATAGAGGTGAATAATGATGCAAATGATAAAATTTCTCTTTCCCGGCCCCATTTCTGGCTAGAAATAAAAATCTATTTCTATTCCTCAGACGAGTTTCTAAGCAAAAAGTAGTGTTTGATAATGACACAAAATTTTCGTTCCCAGAATAAAAATTCGCTTGATAGGTTATTCTTAAAATTTTTGTTCCCAAATTGGCAAGACAGAATGACCAAGCGGCGGGCGGCAGAGGCGGTCCCATTGTGATGTGGTGGGTGGCCGACAAGCGGTGGAGGACAGCCCGGCGCGTTGAGGGGCGAACAAATTAGCGGACGGCGGAAGGCCGGCTGCAAACGCGGTGGGCGGCGGAACAAGCGTAACCTCTTGAGATAAAAAAGAATCATATTTCAACCAGCTAACACAAGGCCGACATCTCTTTTTGTAGTTCAAGTTTATGAGCTAGTTTTAAGTATCTCTGAAAGATAACCAGAACCATTGAACCTTGGATATTGGCCTTGTAGTAGAGAGAGTTCTAACTGATGATCGACTCAAGAAGTCACGGATGTTGAGATTCATCCTAACACAATGTTTTCCCCAAAAAACTTGGGAAAAGCTCCGGCCCATGATGGCTTTCAATGTAGACTTCTTCACATCTTCTTGGGAGGCGGTGGGTAAATCTATCATTTTCCTAACCCTATCAAAGATTTCTTCCAAAAGAAGTCAGACAGTCCCATTGCATGTTGTAACACGGTGTATAAATGCATTACCAAGATTTCAAAAATAGAATTGCCTTAATGGTTGATTTGTTGATTAGCCCTTCCCAAAATGCTTTTGTGAAAGGTTTTCTATAATAGGATTAGTGATAATATCCTACTTGCTCAAGAAAAGTCTTTGCTGGGTTCCACCATGAGCCCTATTCGCTCAAATGTGCTATCAAGGTGGACTTTCAAAAGGCATATGATTCGGTGGATTGGACCTTTTTGAAGTTGGTGCTGGAAACATTCCGGTTTCCTCCGATGCTTGTTACACTCATCATGGAATGTGTAACATCCCCAAAGTTCTTGACATTACTTATCAGCTCTGTAGCCATTAATGGGGAACTTCATGGTTTCTTTTCTAGTCAAAGAGGCATCCGCCAAGGTGACCCGTTATCGCCATATCTATTTACCTTGGTAATGGAGGTGCTCTCTGGGATTCTTAATTCGAAGGCTCGGCTCCCTGGATTCAAATTTTATTGGAAGAGACATAAATATACTTTGTTTGAGGATCTCTTCTTTAAATTTCATGACGTCCTCCTCTTTATGGAGGCAAAAAAGAAAAACTTGAGGAACCTGGTCTCATGAAGGAAGGCCTAACCTTATTTTCTCAATGGTCTGGTCTTACTCCAAAATGCCAACAAAAGTGAGATCTTCATTTGGTGTTCGCCTGGTGGTTGATGCGGTAGAGATTCGCGATCATATTCGGCTTCTCTTTGGATTTAATGAAGGTAAATGCCTTGTTGTTATTTTGGAGTGCTTACTAAATGTAGATTTGGTTTAGTAAGTTCTTTTTAGATGCTTCAGAACTCTCTAGTTAATTCCATAACTACTAGAGCTTCTTGGTCTCAACAATTTCTTTCATTTGCTGGTCGGGATCATTAATCCCGGTCCTCCACTCCATTCATGTCTTTTGGTCTAGTGTGTTCTCTCCCCCGATTCTTTTTAGCAAGGATCGAGCAAATTCTCAAACAATTCTTGTGGAAGGGCCCGGACTTGGGGGTTGGCGGGCTAAGGTCCCGGGTCGGATGTGTCGACCCAAAAATTAATTGAAAACGGCTTGGGTATTCGCCAATAGGGGCGGCAATGCTCAAGCATATCTGGATCCTCTTCTTTCGGATAAAGAATCTTTATGGCATAAGTGGATCCATTCCACATTTCTCAAGAATAAGAATTTCTGGATTGTGCCCAAGTCATTGTGTTCTTCTTGGCGTGGAAAAAATTCTTGATCTCGGGAAGGAGTTTTAGTCTCTGTTTAAATGGCGGATTGGGGATGGATCGTCTATATCCTTGTCTGGTTTGATTATTGGCATCCTAAAGGCCCCCTCTACGAATTTTCTCTAATAGAGATATTTATTGTTAATATTCCCTAAAGTACCTCGATTAAAATGGCGCCTTCTAACATCTTGTTCTTGGTCGGATTTCCCTATCCTACGAATTATGGCAAGGGCATCCCTCCTATGTATATTCTCGACGGCTCGGCTTGGGATTTGATCGAAAACAAAAGCCCGATGTTCCTTGGAGCTCCTTCATTTGGGATCATCATATTGCTCCAAGGTATGGTTTCTTACTTTGGCTCATCACCTTGGACAGGCTACCTAAAAGTTGTCTTGTTGCAATATCGTAGAATTTCGGAAGGTACTTGTGCTTTTTGTAGACATAGACCGGATTCTATCGACCACCTATTTTTTGGTGTGCCATCACGGTTCCTTGGCCTTATTTTGGGCAAGAAACTGCAATCTTTCTTGGCGTAATAGATCATGGAAGGAAAACTTAACCATGGGTGAAGCGCAAGTGGTAATAGCTTTAAATAGCGCATTGCTCGTTTCTCCTTTGGGCGCTATACCATATCATTTGGACGGAGCGCAATCACATTCTCTTCCACCGAAATAAACTCCTGTTTATACCGGCTATTCAAAGCGCACCTTTCTATGCTCGTTAGAGACAAGAGGGTTTTCCTACAAGACTGTTCGTGATTCCCCCTAATGTTGGATCCAATCTAATTGGGGCATATCGCCTGTGTTATCTTCCAAGAGGTGTTGTAGCCTTGGTTTTGTTGTTGGCTATTGTTTTAGCCTTGGTTTGCAAACCGTTGCGTTGCTAGTTTTTTTCAACTCGGGCACTAGTCCGTGATACACCCTTGCACTAATTGGGACACCTGTCTTTGTCTCTACAAGTTCGGGGTTTTTGTGTTCGGATCCTTGTTGTACATTGTGTTTGTAAAGCTAATATTATCTCTTACCTTACCAAAAAAAAAAAACCAGAACCATTGAACCAATTGTCATCATGAACTGATACAATTAGGCCACGCGATTAGAAGCATGCCGCATGGATAGCTCGTAGGTGGCGAACACCATAAAACAATTGCCAGCCCATGTTCAATAGTTCATCCTAAGACTGGTTAATAAAACCATGTTCCCCAAAAGTTAACTTGGGAAGAGAATAGTTTCCAACAACATGAATTTTCTTTCAGTAACAGTAGATTAATGCCATCATATGTTTTTGATTTTACAATTCTACATCCGAACATACGAAGATGATAACACTCGATATGGCTCCATTTCCTAACCCTAGTGAGGTGGGAGTTTGTAAGGCGATGAAGGACTTCCATCGTGAGATGAAGAAGTCAAGTGGAAATGGAGACATAGGTTCAGAGAATGACAGACAATGCACCTTTGTGCAGTTTAAAATGACAGACCCACCTAGTTATAATGGAAGGACAGATCCAATTGAAGATGAACATTTGATTAGACGCATAGAGGGGATCTTCAAGGCGGAAAGAGTTGCTGGTTATTGTATGGTTGACTTTGGCACTCGCTTCTTAGGGGGTGAAGCTGAGTTTTGAGTGACTGTGTGACTATCTCTTGCAGCGAATCCTGTAATGGTTTTCTATAATCAGTCTTTCCCACTGCCATTTCAATAAAAAATGAAACGAGACTTCCTATATATATCTCAAGGAGATTCTACTAATATCGACTAGGCAGCTCAATTTTATACTGCTCAAGCCTTTCTTCTCACTTATTGACTACCTACAAAGATGTTCTAGAGGGTGCAATCAAAGTTGAGCAAGAACTTGAGTGCAGTGCACCCAATACACAATAATGACAGTTATCATTCCAGCATAAAGATGGCTCCCTTTGAAGTTTTGTATAGTTGAAAATGCATAATGCCTATTTATTGGGATGATGTGCAGGAAAAGAGATTAACAAGTCGAGAGTTTATTCAATAGTAAGAGGAGAATTTTATGTGGGAGATCATGCATTTCTAAAAGTTTTGCCCACAAAGGGTCTTGTGAGATTTGGCAGACGTGGCAAGGTTGGTTCGAAATATGAAAAATCCTTCATATCATGTAGAGAATGATTGACATTGCTTATCAGCTCGCCTTGCCACTGACCTTATTCGATGTCCATATAGATTTCCATGTTCCATGTTGTGAAATTATGTCCCGAACTCATAGAAGTGTTAAATTATGCACCTTTAAAGCTAAAGGAGAACCTTATCTTTGAGGAGCAGACGATTCACATTGTAGACATAAAGGACCAAAAGGCATCGGACTATTTCCTATGTGAACGTTCAATGGAAAAACCATGTCAAAAGGGAGACTACTTGGCAAATCAAAGAGGAAGAGACATAAATATGCATATTTGTTTGAGGATTGAGATATGCATTAAATTTCATGAAGAAATTTCTTTAGAAGGGGTAATAGACGGACCCAAATAAGAAAACTTGAGGAACCTAATGGTTGGGCTAGTAACTAGAGGCCCAAACAGCCCCTCCTCAGCCCATTTAAGTGGAATAATCTACAAGACTTCTTTTTCTTGCAGTTGGTCTTCGTGAAATGGAAGAAGAAAGAGGGGAAGAGAGGGAGAAGCACGAGAAATAGACGAAAAATATAGCGAAATAGTGGTGTTCGTTCGAGGAACATCGATTGATGCTGGAAAACCCCATTTGTAGTAAATGACACCGGGCTAGAGATTGATCATTGGACTCAACATTGATACTCTGCTGTTCTATGTGTAAATGCTTTGTTGTGAGTAAATATTTTGCTATCTTACTATAGATGTATTGATTTGGTTCTACAAGTTCTTTTAGATGCTTCTATCGAAAAGCAAGTTCGTCAAATGAGCATAATTGGTGTTTCATCCCATATTGAGACTAAGTACCACTCACTGAGCTGTTGTGGGATCATTCCTTTTCTTACACATTTCTTACCCCGTGATGCTTGGTAAGTGCTATTCGATGCGGGCATTTTTGGGTCGTATTCTTATGATACTAGTTATTGACCAAGATTGCAGCATATGCTATTATAGCACTTACAGTTAGGTCGAAAGCGACTCGACAAATGGAATATACCCAGTCACTTGATTACTCAAAAACCCAATTTTCTGCAGAAGCTTTCAATTCGAAAGCACACTCCATTTTGGTAAACCCCTTTTCCTCTTAACATTAAAAGAACCAAAACATGTACAGAGGAATCTGTCTTTCAGCACTAGCTTTAGTACTTTGGTATGTATAGTTTACAAACAGACTATACCATATAAACTCATCAAAACTGTTTAGACAAAATGCAGCTCCAACACATGACGGGTCGTCCAAGTACCTGCGCCTTCTGCTTTTGGTGACAAAGAAAACAATTGGAAGTCGAAATATCATGAGGCTTTCGACCTTCGTTTTCTCTTGTTACTCCTCTTATTCAATAACCCCTTCTGGGCCATTGTCTTAAGTTTCTGCTTTTTACGTGCTTTCGCCTTTTCCTCAAAGCCATCGTCCATCATTTTCATAGACGCCACTCGTCTGGCCTTGTAAACCTAGTAACAAAGAATTCTTAATGAGATAAATGAAGGAAAACCAAATTTGGCCGCACAGGTAAAAGTTCATTATTTGCCACCAAAAGAGATTATATCTTGGTGTAAGTAAGCTATTCCACTATTGGTTAAAGGCAATAAAGAAACAGTAGTACAGAGAATACCATATATTTCAAAATACACCTCAAGTAAATTTAAGAAAAGATCATGATTCTTCTATTTCAAAGGACATTATTGACCCCTAATACAACAACAACAACAACCAAAAATATATTGATTACTAATATTTTAACAAATTACAGTGGACAGCCCAACAAGAAGATTTCTAAAGGTGACTTCTGTCGAAACCTTTTCTTTGCAAGGATTATCTTGGCAATAGGTAGCAATAACCATATTCGTTCTTGATTCTCCACTTTGATAATATTAATACATTAAAGCACTAGAATATTAGCACTCAAAACAAATGGAGAAAAATGCAATAGATAAAAAAAAAATCAAAGGATGCTGGGGCATCTGCCATTCATGAAATCGCCCTTTACGATTATGCCTAGGATACCAACAGTAATGACTGCAAGGTTTACAAAACTAGGGATATGTGAACAAGCAATCCTAAATCCCTATGGAGGTAAAATATTTGAATCATCTGGCAATCTATTTTTGCACATCTAAGTCATCATCAACACCAAATGGTATTTCAAAGCAACATACCTTTGTAATGTCCGAAAGCACCTCATTCTCTTTACAGTCAAACTTCTCGAGTTGTCTACCAACGACAGCCTCGATTTCTTGAATCAATGTAATGTCATCCTACAGAACCAGTGTTCCAAGGTGAATAGGTTAGGCAAACTATATTATAATTATCATGGAACAGAAAGTTTGAATATCAGGAATTCCCAAGGCACTCCATATGCCATATGCTCAAACAGAAGCACAAATACATAATTAGAGATGCATAAGTATGCTACATGTAGAGCCTGTGTTGGGCTGGTTGCATGAGAGGCAAGTGCACAATTGTACCATGCCTGTCTGTATATGCCTACACGTGTGTACAAAGGAGAGAGAGAGAGAGAGAGAGAGAGAGAGAGAGAGAGAGAGAGAGAGAGAGGAGAGGAGGAGGAGGATGTTACAAGCGTCATCCCTTATATGCTATATACCTGGGTAACAAAACTAATAGCTAACCCTCCTCTGCCTGCTCTTGCAGTACGGCCAACACGATGGATGTAATCTCGAGGAAACCTACCAGCAACCGACGACTTTGTTACTACAGAAATATTTAGCAGAAAAGCTTATAAGGAAAAACAATGCTGTAAATTAACGTACTGCGGGATGTCATAGTTGATGACAAGATCAACAGTAGGTATATCCAGACCACGACTTGCAACATCAGTTGCAAGTAGTATAGGAACTTGGCCAGATTTGAAACGGTGTAGAGCAGCAAGCCGTAAATTCTGTGATTTTAAAGAATGCAACGCTGCAGCTTCTTGATCAAGTTCTTGAGCAATAAACTTAGAAGGTGACAACTTCTGCTCAACATCACCAATAAAGACACTTAATTAGAGTTTAATGCAAATCTCATTGAAACTAAGTAAATTTTTTCTTTGAACCAATAAGAAAGTATAAGCACACAATATTCACCAATAACAAAGCACACCATATTATCCTCAAAAGGCAAGTCATTATATCATTCTTTCTAGTGCACTACTCGCACAATACCAATGACAAGCCACCAACACTCCTACAACTTGTCCGGAGAGACAAGTTACCAATACCCGATACCTGAACCTGATCAGGTGAGGTTCTGTTATATGTTAAAACAGAGTTGACGCAGTTCAAACGGACAAAACAGTTTGACCAGACAGGGGCACTTCAAAAAACTAAAGGTCTTGTGGTGGAGCAGGGTCTTGGACCCTGCCCTGGCCAAGTGATCGCCCAATGCTCAACCCTTGGAGTAAGGCAGCTCTTTAAACAAATTATTTATACTGCAAATCTTTCATAGCTTTACAAATATAGTGTGTAGACAGCATAACTAATTAAAATTAAATAGGTCAATGTAGGTCGATAAGAATCAGGTCAACACAACCCTTTTATTTAAAAAAAGTTCAGACTTGTCAGGATCAGGTTGACCGGGTTCAACTTGAACATGACCTGTCTGCCAATCATGTCGAGCAGGTTAAAACAATTATGATAGGAACTTCATTAAGATAAATCCAAACTCACTAACTTTATGCATGTCATGTAAGAATTGCGACACCAACCTAACATCTTGGTTGCGCTGGAATTTGCATTTATGCATGGCACAATTCTACAGCTATAGATATATATTGCATATTTTATCCTTAACAAGACTAACTAAATCAGCTAAGTTTTTAAATTAACTGCAAGCCTCACCAGTACTTACACTAGGACAGTTTAACGACATTGGCATCCATCAATTTAGAGTAACTGATTAACAAACAGTAAAAATTACTATATTTTAGACAGAGTCTATATGGACCAGATGGAACTTTCAACAATATAATAAAACAATAAAAAATCCTCAGTTCTATAAAGATTGCAAGTACAAACTGCAGAAATACACTAAAATTCAATTCTCATGCTAAAAGAAGTTGTGCCAATACAACTACATCACTAAGGTAATTTAAGCTATCAAAGGTAAAAAGAGTAAGGGGATTAGGTAATCCACCTACCAAAAAACAATAAGGATTATTTGGATAAGTCAAACGCAGAAATCATCAGACATTTCAGTTAAATAACTGCATCAAAATGACCAAACACTTACCACCCATTTTTATATTTCATACAGATATAGAGAAGGAGAAAAAGATAACCCAAGTGTTCAGAAAATCAGGTTGGCGAGAATAAAAAGATTCAAACAGTTATGGAAAGCATCAGCAAATAAAGACAATAAATGCATGCTAAAGATCACACACACACAATGAAAGTTGAGAAAGCCCATAAATACCTGCAGGTGGAGACAAATATCATGACTGAGCGGATACCCATGTCTTCCATTTTGGACAAAACATGAAATAAATACACATCCTTGACATTTTTTGGGATGAATACGTACTGCTGCTTGAGAGTGTCAACAGTCTTGAAACCTTCATATGCCTCATAAAAGAAAGCCTTATTTGAAGAAAGCTCAAGCAATGTCTGGAGATCACTGGTAATTGTAGCAGAAAATAACAGGGTCTGCCGTTTCTTTGGCAAACATTGAAAGATTACTCTAAGCTCCTCTTCAAAACCAACATCCAACACTCTATCCGCTTCATCCAAAACCAGGAACTGAAGCAAACAAATAGGAACATATCAAGACAATTTCTTCAGGTCCGTGGAGAAGTTTCTTCTCAGTACCATGATATGATGCATGACCTGGTTTCATAGATCTTACTATGTCTCCAACAAAAAGCTATGAGATGTGCACTTCTGAAATGAACTCTGGGTTCATATTAAGGAGGAAAAGAGAAAAATCCCAAAACTTAAACAAAACAAAGCAATATTTGAGTGATTATTTGGATTGTATCCAATGGCTGAAACACTGGTAGCCTAGATAGTAAGTTCCAAGTTCCGCATTGTGAGAGTATGTAAGAACAAAATAAGAATGACTAGTTAAATACTTCTCTGGCATCATAAGTAGTTTTCAGGGGGAGGATTTCAATGCTAATCAAATATGCATTCGAATTTAAAACTCTTGACTGCTTAATCCAAAAATAGCTTCACAAGAACATTTGATGTGCATCTAGTAGCAACTATTTAAACTAGTCTTTCCACAGGAGGGACAGTCATGAAAAAAGAAAAATCAACTTGCACATTGAGATATTCCAATCATACAGCTAGGCTGTCAATATTAACATATCAACACACTGATCATGGCATTTCTAACTGATGTATAAACGGGAGATTTACCTTGGTGTTAGAGAAAAGAGGAGGGATGTCAGGATTCTCATCAAGCAAGACCTTGATCCTGCCTGGGGTGGAGATGACAACGTGAGGCCTTTTCATCAGATTCTGGGCCTGGCTCAACATGTCCATCCCTCCCACTATCACAGTACACCTCAGGTGCAGGCACGACCCCAATGCCTTGAACTGCTCTGCCAGCTGATAAGCCAATTCCCTAATACTCAGAGCTTTAAAAAACATATACATACAACTTTAAATGTAAAACCAAAAAAAAAAATGAATATGACAATCAAACCTGGTGGGAGTTATAACGAGAGCGAATATGCCATAGGGGTCAAGGGATAGGCTGTGGAGAATGGGCAGTGCAAAGGCAGCCGTCTTTCCGGGAGCCAGTCTGGGCCAAGCCTAAAACATCTCGACCGGCCAGGATTTGCGGGATGCAATGAGCCTGAACGGGAGTCGGCTTGCGCATCCCCAGCTCCTTGCATGTCTGCACTGCCCACTCAGCCAACCCTAAATCTCCGAACGTCAGGGAATCCCCTGGCCCGGTGCTAGTAAGGCTAATATCGTCCCTCACTTTCTCCACTTGCTTTATCGACGGCTCGGCTGCGAGACCGGAGGAGGAGGAGGAGGAAGTAGCCATTGACAATGATGGTAGTGCTTTAGGCTGTTTGGGGCATTTCCGGAAGAGGGGGAAGCCCTCATCCACCTGGGACTCTTGGTCCATTACAAATCCAAGAAACAATTAAGCAGGAGTCGTCTTGTTCCCAAGAAGATGGCCAGCAGAGCAAGAATCAAGTTGGTCAAAGCCCCTCCAGCGCACCCCAGCAGAAGGATTGTAAGAAGCTGCAAAACACCATAGAGAGAATCCAGCGTGTGAACAAAGACCAACACAAAGCATGAGCCTCACAACATCAAACGAACTTGCGATGTCATAGAGAAACAACAGTGTAATTACAACAGAAGAACAAGAAACCAACTCAAAATTCCTCTTTTTGAGCTTCCAAGGCATAAACCCAACACTCCATTCGGTACAACGTACGCGCACCCGGTCACAAACAACCTCCACCACTAGCCTAGTTCAATGTCAATCTCAAGAAACGAAACCACCCATAATCCAAAAAGAATCTGTAAACACAAGAGAGAGAGAGAGAGATGGACGGGTACCCGGCTGCGACGGAGACGGAGACTCGGAGAGCGGTTGCTCGCCGGCGGCGCGCCGCCGGAGGGGGACGTTGCTCGCCGGAAGGCGGTGCTCTGCGAGACGGAGAGAGAGGACTCGAATGTGAGGTGCAACCGGTCGGTGAGTCGAGAGGGCTAACGACAGGGAAGGCTGCTAGGTTTCACCTGGGAATTTCTACTCTCTGTTTTTTAATTTATGTTATTTTAGATTTTTTTTTATAAGTGTTTTTTTTTTTTTTGGGCTATTTCTTGAAGATTATGACGTTTATCTAAAAGAGTTGACATGTTAAATTTATGGAAAAAAAAAAGACATGGGTAAGAGCACCGGCATTGCAATGAGAGATTTTTTATACTTGATGCATTTAGTGTCAACAAAACTAGGGTCTTTACATAAAAAAAAATTTAAGAAGGAAATTTTTTGAAATTTTAATCTAAATAAAAACCTAATTTCATTGTGATTAGACACTATTAACAAGCAATTATTATTTTGAGTGCAGAGTATAAAATGATTCTTTTTAAAATTAAAGAATATTTTGATGATTCTTAAATTATGAAAATGATTTAAAGCATGGGTAAGAGCACGAAATTTAATTATAAATTTTTAAAATATAAAATGTTAATATTTATATAAGAAATTTTCTTGAATGTCTTGATTGCATTATTTGTTTTAGAAATAAAGCAGCACGTGCTTCTCTTATACTAAAGATTAGGTATTTTTTTTTGTCAGAAAAGATTAGGTAATTGAATAGCTCATTTTCTAGAGGAAGTAATTGAATATGTGGATTCGTAGATGGAAGCTAATAAGCTTATAATGACTTTGAATTATAAAATGGACTCCAGCATAGAAACATTGAGGGAAAAGTGCAGTAGAACCCATAAACTTGTGTATGGAACGCAATCAAATTGTAAACATTTTAATTGTTCAATAAGTCGTAAACCTCATTCAAGAAATACAATCAAAACCTTTCTATGATTAGTACCTATGGCTATGTCTCATTTTCAAATTATCTACGTAGAATTCTTAAATGATACTTTATATAAATTTTAAGACTTAATTGCAGTTTTCAGTAAAAGTTCAGGACTTAATTGAATCAATTAAAAGGTTTAGAGTTCAATTGAACCAATTAAAATGTTTTAAGACTTGATTAAAACAATTAAAATGTTGAGAACTTGATTGTATTCCTTACATAAATATATGGTGCAATTTTCGCAAAGGATTGATAATGGCAATAACACAAATAATAAGAACAATGTTGTGAGTCTTATGACGTGTTAATTCTCTAATTTCCTTATTGTATATTTTTGTGCAATTTAAACCATTAACTTTTACAAGTCCTTTTTAACATATGTATTAAATTTCAAAAAACGGAGAATGATCATTGGTTGGGCTTGCTTAAAGATGCCTTCGGCTCATGTAACTCGAGCTAGGCATGGACGGGCCTGTGAGTTGTCAAGTTATAATCAGATCTTGTTAGTTCATTAAAAATTTTCTCAAATTTAGAACGTACATTTGAAGTTGAGATTCTTTTCATCATCATATGGTCGTCTGTCGGTTTATATCCTACATTTTTTCTTCTCTACTTTTTATAACGTGTGATTGAGTTTAGTGCACGTTAGAGAGATATACAAGACAACATAAATTATAATCTTACCATCACGTGTTATATTGTAGAATAACTCATATTATCTGAAAATATTATTAAACACATGAACTTTTCTGACAAAAAAAAACACTTGAATTTAGAAAAATTATAAATAAAAGATTTATCTTTGAAGTATGACTAGCAGCACGAGGCGGTTGGCTAGGTGCAACTCGAGGTGACCCATTTCAAACCTAGCATTTTATAATTGGTTCCGGCTTTTGGAACCTAAAACCTTTCATGTTTACCTTGAAACTAGTTCTACCCGAGAAACTGGACTATGTCGGTTCTTCTAAAACTGGACTGTCAATGGACGAAATCAAAATAATCAGACTTGTTATGGTATCGATTTACATGACCCCTGTGCAGCTTGCATCTAGCAAATTGTTCCTTCAGGGCACCCAGAAAACAACTCTGCAATTAGGTTGCAGAATCTTGTTGATATCCATACGTGTTGGTGCTACTTCTACCTTAAGTTGCAGAGCACGTATGAATGGATGGACGGATGATGATCAATTTCACTAAACCAAGCGCCAAATTAGCCGAGAAAATTTTCCTAACACAGACATTACCAAGTAACAGGGAAGAAACAGAGAAGCAAACCAGGCAGACAATAAGAGGAGTCAAAGTCAGACAGAAACATGTACATGTACTCACCTGCCCGCAACTCGAGAGAGCGGCACCGACGGTGAATGAAGAAGACCCGAGCTGCTGCTGCTGCCGCCTTCTCCTTCTTCTTTCTCTCTCTGCGCGCACGTCAGAATGAGAGAGATGGAGCTTGGTCGCTTCAGGTTGGGTTGGGATGTTGTGGGCGCGCGGGCGAAAGTGGGAGAGTCGAAGACTTAGAGAGGACTAACGGAGGCGATGATGGTAGCAACTGGCGAGGTTTTTGGTTTTTAGCTTGTGAAACCGGTTCCAAAACCAGTCCGGTTCCCGGATGGTTCTTCACTCGGAATTGGGAACCGGACTGGTTCCCGCTGCGGAAACTGACCCTCGGACCTGCCTAGATAAAATTGGTCCGGTTGCACACCCTGGCTCCAAACCACCCCCTACCCACTAGCACCCATTAACACGAAAAAGGATTGGAATAAGATAGAAATTATTCTACCCGGCATCTAGGTGATACACTTCGGATAGAATAAGGTCGGAATAAATAGGAAAGAATGATGGATAACTCATCCTAGCAATAAGGGTGGGATAATTTTCATCCCATCAGGATAAGATCAATCAAACATCGTCAAATGAAAATTGAGACAACTGCATAATGTGGAGTGATTGAGAGAGAGGGGCGGTGCCGACTGTGTTAATGGTGATCTTCACCTCATTGGTTCAGTTTTCAGGTGTTGTCTCCACAACGGCGATCTTTGGCAACTATCGCGAGGTGATCGTAGCTCCCATGTGACGACATCCCCCGTGAAGGTCGTCGTCATCACTTGGGCGCTTGCTCACTGTCTCTCTCTTCTCTCTAGCCCAATGGTTGCATTGTAGTTTTTCAGATCCGTCACAATGAAGTCCTAAGACCACTGCATCCGAGGCGGCCTCGACCGTGGTGGTCGCCATTGACAAGGGCTACCGATCGCTGTGGGCAAAGGTCCCACAGTGTTCGCCGGATAGATGGTCGGGTTTATTTGTTCATTTGAATTTGGCCTTCCTGTTTAGATTAAATTTTTCTAATTTTTTAGTTAATTATTTGATTACTATATAAGGTTCTATCCGACTGAAAATTCAGTTGTTTTACTACTCTATCAATGCATACACCAGCAAGCATCTTCTTTTTATAAACAAGCATAAGTAGAGCAATCATTGAACATCCAGAGATTCCAGATGTGATGATCCTTTTCTTGCTGATAATTTCTTAGGCAATTTGCCAAAAGGACCATGCAGAAAGTCATTTGATACACAGCGTAGAACTGGACAATTGGCATATCGTGTGTCTATTTTCAAATGAGGCGGCTAGCTGCTCAGAACTGGACAATCCATATGCTCATTCAAGGCTAGCGAAGGACAAGAAATGTCCAATTTAGGTACGGTGAACGGACCATCCGCTATGCTCTTAAAAATCCATATGTATTCTGCTTCCGTGAAATGCAGACCGTCCCAGCTTGCATACGAGGATGGGTCATCGCATACCATCGTGTTGGAATCGCATAATGCAGACATGTTAGAATTGTAGGTTCCTCCTCCTCCACAGCACGCTCTAAGTACCCGCCTGTCAAACCATGTTCAAAAGGAGTGTTGGATTAGCCGCCAATACGTCCAATGTGTCAGTTGGAATGCTATTAACTGGCAAAACCGTGGACATAATGAGTTCATAGAAGAAATTTGTGTAAGTTAGTTAATGTCTGTCATCAGTTTTAAAGACTAGATAAGATATCAATAGCAAGACTTATATTAGGAATCATTCATCGAATAAATTATCATGCTCGGCCATCTCCATTGTAAAAAAGTAGTTGATTAACTGACTTCTTCTGGGTGAAAAGAACAGCATTCTCTCTTTAAGCAGTCGGTATCCGATGGCCAGGATACAGCATGTCGTTCAATGTTTACGCACCGAATTGCTAAAAAATCTAACTAAATTGAAATCACACTAAAATCAAACTCTCACTAAAGGTGATTCTGAATAATCGCATGCGAATTCATCTTGAATCAGCTCAAAACCGAAAAAGGAGAGCAAGAGGAGACATGCTTGAGGGATTTTAGATTATTACTTTTACATGTAAAAATAAAAAATAATCAGTCTGGGTGGTTGGTTCGGTTCGGTTCCCCACTTGGAACTAGGAACTGGACTACTCGGATACTGATTCCACTTTTAGGAACCAAGAACCAGATCAAACCGGCTGATTCGGTTCGATCTAATATGGACGGTTTCCGGTTTCATCGATCTATCTTGCTCACCGCTAATTATAAGTTAGAGGATTGAAAAAGAATTTGACCCCATTAAGAGAAAACTCAACTAGAATGAGATACACGAGGCTCAAGATTGAAATGATTATGCACTTTACCAACATTTTCTCACATGCTTCTTCGTAAACAGATTTTAATTGCTTCTTCACGTGCAAACTAATCAAGCTACTTGAGCTCGCTTAAATTATTTAATAGTTGAAGTTCGAGACTGATTCATGAAAGTCAAGTCAAATCAGTCTTGATCATCAATGGACATTCATTCAATTGAGGGGAATCTAGCGCATGGTCGTGACTTTCTGCAAGATGACACCACTTAGTAGAGGCAACCAAAGAAAATTGTGACATGGTAAATTACCTTAGATCTACCATGGAAGTCAGCCCAGCAGTTACATTACCCATATAGACACATGATAAGTGATCGAAAGGCACTTTATTTTAGTAGAGATCAGGTAATATTTTCAACAACCTTCTGTCGATCCATTGAATTCATCTTTGATCCAATAAAAGACGGGCCCATTCACATGCATACCGAATCTCCGATTCAATCTTGGCTCTAATGGTTGCGACGATTATGGAGCAACATAACAACTCACGCTTCTTGACACGTAGACCTCAATCGTTGTAATACCAAACCACACTTTGGATTTGGGCACAATTTAATCATCTCTATTTTCGTCATTGAATAGCTTAGATTCCAATTCCCAAAGCTGGTCCCATCCCATCTCATTGAAGTTTGATCACATTCCCTACGCATGAGTCCACAAAGAAAGTAGCATCATCAGTCCCCCAATAACGTAGACATCAAACAAAGTTGTCCCCACCAGGAGTTTACTTTGACTAGTCTCTGTTTCCAATCTAAAACATCCCGTGTTTTTCTCCTCCTACCTGCAATTCTCTATTCTTGAATAGCCCATTTCACACGATATTTTCCAGATCTCTCTCTCACAGATCATCATGAGTCCACAAAGAAAGTAGCATCATCAGTCCCCCAATAACGTAGACATCAAACAAAGTTGTCCCCACCGAAGTTTACTTTGACTAGTCCCTGTTTTCAATATGAAACATCCCGTCTCCTCCTACTTGCAATTCTTTCTTGAATAGCCCATTTCACACGATATTTTCCAGATCTCTCTCTCACATATCATCATGAGTCCACAAAGAAAGTAGCATCATCAGTCCCCCAATAACGTAGACATCAGACAAAGTTGTCCCCACCGGAGTTTACTTTGACTAGTCTCTGTTTCCAATATGAAACATCCCATGTTTTTCTCCTCCTACCTACAATTCTCTGTTCTTGAATAGCCCATTTCACACGATATTTTCCAGATCTCTCTCACAGATCATCATGAGTCCACAAAGAAAGTAGCATCATCAGTCCCCCAATAACGTAGACATCAGACAAAGTTGTCCCCACCGGAGTTTACTTTGACTAGTCTCTGTTTCCAGTCTGAAACACCCTGTGTTTTTCTCCTCCTACCTGCAATTCTCTGTTCTTGAATAGCCCATTTCGCACGATATTTTCCAGATCTCTCTCTCACAGATCATCATGTTTATGGGCTTTGTTCTAAGTATATTTATTGATATTTGAGGAATCATTAGAAAATATTATTAGAGATATTATTAGATTCTAAAGATATTATTTGATATTTAGTTAGTTCATAGTACAACTAGTTCCTCGATAGATAAAGATAACTAATTTTCTTGTTAGATTAGATCACTTTCTTTCATGCACATATTGTTCGAGTATGAATTACCCTTGATAGAAGCTTACCAGAGAAATCAACAAAGAACGAGAACAAAAGGTTTACGTGGTTCAATTGAATTTCGGTACAAACGTTATGTATTTGACATGCATAGACGAAATTCCGTTTTTGTCGTAGATAGAATTTTAGAATTCAGCCCATTGGGAAGCACCATTGAAACGAAAATTTTGCATCCTCTGGTCAAGGTGAACAAAGGCGTTAACGAGGGTAAAGACAGTCAGTGAAAGCAGCAGTTGTCGTAAGGAAGGACCAAGGGTTGCCGAAGTCCTTGCACTTGATCCTTGTCCATTTCACGCGCCATTTATTCCGACGGTATCTCGTCCGAATTACTCGGTCAAGTAACTCAAGCCAATATCAAAAATAATGTCCTTAGCAAGATCATTGAAGAATTTGCATCCATAGTCATAGAACCACTAAAACCTACCACAAGTCAAGTCAACTTAAGATAGTCCTGCATGGGGACCAAAAAATTTGTGATAGGATGTGATGCCAATGAGACCAAACAGGGCCCCATTGAAATCCCATCCAAGGAAGCTCTTGTTCATCTGCCTTTCAACAAGAACACAAGTCCTCCTGTGTGTTACTCACAAACTCTGTAATAAAGTTGCATTCAAACGTTAATAAATTATTTTATTTCTTTTCTTGAATCTACTTATTTAATGAAAAAAATAGGATATGACAGATGCATTTTGATGTTAGTGTGAAAAGCTAGGTATCTATTTACGTTTAACCAATTTCTACATTGTTAATGTATGCGCAAAGAAAAAATTGATTCATAATATGTCATTTGTTTTATGATGTAAAATAAGAAAGCCAAAACCATTTTCAAAAGAGATGTCAAGTTCTAATCTCCACATTTTAGGCAGACTTGTTTATTTTTCCGTTTCTCTTAGAAAAAAAGGTTATATATTTTTTTTTTTTTGGATTGAAAAATTATATTAAATAAAGGATGTAATTTTGTTGCGAAAGATTGCGGGATTTTGCTAGTAATTTCGAAAGTGAGATGAGTCAAATTTATTGACTAATCATATAAGTGTCGACTTTGTTTCGTTTCTCCTCTTCCCTGTGCCCTCTTCCAGCGCTCTTCTTCTTCAACCTCTTCCGATGAACAGTTCACTCATCTCATGGCTTGTTCTTGCCATATCCACGATCTCCATCTTCTCCGACGTTGCTGGGGCTTCAGCTTCAGCCCGGTGTCCCGGCGTCGACCAGAGATCGCTCTTGCTCGAGCTGAGAAATAGCCTTGTCTTCAACACCTCCAGGTCATCCAAGCTAGTACGGTGGGACCAGAGCGCCGATTCATGGAGCGGCGTAACGTGCGAGGATGGCCTCGTCGTCGGTCTTAATTTGAGCGACGAGTCAATCTCTGGCGGAATCGACGTTTCGTCGAGTCTCTTCAGGCTCGAGTTCCTTCGGAGCCTGAACTTGTCTCTCAACGACTTCAACTCCAGGGCGATTCCGTCGGGCCTCGGGAATCTCAGCCGCTTGGAGAATCTCGACTTGTCCTATGCTGGATTCGCCGGGCAGATTCCGGCGGAAGTATCGCGCTTGACAAAGCTACGTACTCTTGATCTCAGTGGTAACGTCCACTTTGATCTCATTGATCTCGGAGGTTATAAGTTGCTGAAACTTGAGAAGCCCAATTTGAGGTCGCTGATTGGGGATTTGGGGGAGTTGAGGGAGTTGAACCTTGATTGGGTCGATGTGTCTGCTGAGGGAAGTGGCTGGTGCGATGCAGTGTCTTCTTCAGTGCCGAAACTTGAGGTGTTGAGCATGTATGACTGTTCTCTGTCTGGTCCTATTGACGCTTCTCTTTTGAGTCTTGCTAATCTGTCGGTCATTCGACTCGATTTCAACAACTTGACCACCACAGATCCTCGTTTCTTGGCGAATTTTTCCAGCTTGAAAACTCTGAGCCTAAGTTATTGTGGTTTGTATGGAGAGTTTCCTCAAAAAATCTTCCAGGTACAAACGCTTCAGGCCCTTGATCTATCATCGAACCAACGTCTTCAGGTTTCTTTGCCCGATTTTCCAGAGGATAGTTCTCTTGAGGCTCTGTACCTAAGTGGAACGAATATTTCAGGGAGGCTTCCAGATTCAATCGGTAATCTCAGGAAATTGTCGATGTTGGACCTGTTTAATTGCAGTTTGAGCGGATCGATCCCGAGTTCAACGGAGAACCTGTCAGAGCTGACTTATTTGGACTTGTCTTATAATGCTTTGAGCGGATCGATCCCGAGTTCAATGGAGAACCTGTCAGAGCTGACTTATTTGGACTTGTCTTATAATGCTTTGAGCGGATCGATCCCGAGTTCAATGGAGAACCTGTCAGAGCTGACTTATTTGGACTTGTCTTATAATGCTTTAACTGGTCAAATTCCCCCAGCTCTGTTTACACTTCCTCGACTTATGAAGATATATCTTTCATACAATAGATTTAGTGGTCAGCTTATCATATATCCGAATGTCTCTTCGTATCAACTGCAAACGCTTGATTTGGGTAGCAATCAGTTACAAGGGTCAATTCCAACATCCATATTCGAACTGCAAGGGCTTTTGGGCCTCTCACTTTCTTCCAATAATTTCAGTGGCTCCATGAACATCGCCGCGCTTCAGGGATTAGGAAATTTGACTTATCTTGATCTATCGTACAGTGGCTTGTCCATTAATACTACAACATCTGCTTCTGCTGCTGCATCCTCTTTCCCTGAATTTTCTTCGTTAAAGTTGGCTTCCTGCCGGTTGCGGACGTTGCCTCAGTTTTTGGCTAACCAGTCCAATTTGAGCAAGCTCGACCTCTCCCACAATGATATTCAAGGGGAGATACCGAGATGGATATGGACGCTAGAACATCTTCGGTATCTCAATCTCTCCTCGAATTGCTTTGAAGATTTGGAAACTACTCCACGCAATCTTACTTCTGCTCTGTATGTCATCGACCTCCATTCAAACAGCATCACTTCTATCATTCCAGATAACATTGGTGACTACCTACCATCATTGTTCTTCTTCTCCCTTTCGAAGAATAATTTCCATGGGTCCATCTAGAAGTCAATTTGCAAATGCGATCGACTTGAAGTGCTCGACTTATCAGGTAACCATTTGAATGGAACTATTCCTGATTGTTTAATGATGGCATCCCTCAAGGTATTGAATTTGAGAAATAACCAGTTGAGTGGCACTATTCCACAAAACATCCCAAGAACATGTGATATGAGGACATTGGATTTCAGTGAGAATTTGTTGCAGGGGCAGATTCCGTTGTCTTTGGCAAATTGCACAAAGTTGGAGGTTGTGAACATCGGGGACAATCAAATAAACGGGACATTTCCATGCCATTTCAGGGCTATGTCAAGTCTCCATGTACTTGTTTTACGATCCAACAAATTGCATGGGGAAATTGGATGTCCGCATGGTCCCAACACTTGGCAGAAGCTTCAAATCATTGACTTGTCTTCGAATGATTTTGGTAGCATGCTGTCTGCGAGTCTCCTCGCATCTTGGGAGGCTATGAAGGCCAATGTGGAGTTCAATTACCTGCATCCATATGCCAAGCAGAGTGGGGTCTATTATCAAGATACATTGATTGTAACCCTTAAAGGTCTGGAGCTAGAACTCGTCAAGATTCTAACTATTTTCACATCAATTGACTTCTCAGGCAATAGGCTGGAGGGTCCAATACCTGACACACTTGGGGATCTGAAAGCACTTCATTTCCTCAATTTATCGCATAATGCCATCTCAGGTTCAATTCCTCCTGTGTTGGGTAATCTGCATCAGCTCGAGTCATTGGACCTATCACGGAACTACCTCAATAGCACCATACCAACTCAACTTGCAAATCTTCATTTCCTTTCGTTCCTGAACCTTTCAAACAATCAACTTGTGGGAAGCATCCCAGCTAGTGGACAGTTCCTCACGTTTTCCGAAAGTTCTTTCACAAAAAACCACGGATTGTGCGGGCTTCAGCTCAACAAAAGTTGCACAATTACCACAAATGGGACTGAAGAAGCTGGGGACGATGGTGACAATGATGATAGCGAGAAGAAGTGGTTTTACCTGGGCATACCGCTTGGATTCGTTGTTGGCTTCTGGTTATTTTGTGGTCCGTTAGTGTTTGTCCAATCATGGAGGGTTGCTTACTATCGATTTTGGGATAAAGTGTTGTTCAGACACTCACGTCCGTAAAGATTTCCACTAAAATTCAGTTATTAAACTTGAAAAGGAGTGTTTTCGTTCTTTCCACTGAGATTCAAGTCTATTTATTGATCAGTAGAACTCTTGCTTACCACTCAGGAGAAAAAGTGGGTCTATGTCTAGCGTAAAATCAGAATATGACAGAACCATATGACCATTTTCTCGGAGATTTGAAATGACAAATTTGCTATGAAGAAGATTCTTCAGTGAAGATTGTTTTAAACTAAGATGGAATGCTTTTGAATAGGTAAAGTCTAAACCTAAAGCCATAATGCTATTTGAAACTAGTTGAAGGCTCCTAAGTTCGGATTTGAAAAGTTTACTTTGCAACATTATTGATCTGCCAAATTAGAAAACTAAGTAATATCAAGGATTAGGTTTATCATGAATCCTAATACTTATAGCAAAAGTATAACCAAGTGTTAGAACTTTCAATAGGCTAATCTCATCCTAATTAATGGAAGTACTTCGCAAAATTTTTTTGCACAAATATTAGGATCCGATCGTACTTTTTTACATTTTTATTATTTGATTGCACTTTGTTTACAAGTTTTAGTACTTTTAGTGCACTTACCCAAAAAAGAAAATATTGAACTTATATAGTTGGCCCATGGTATGTGTGAGTTGTTCACCAAGAGATTACAAAATGTTAAAAAGATTAAAATGACCAGCCAAAAATTGGAAAAATGAAATCTGTGTGTAAAGAAAGTTGAGAAAGGAGTAAGGAGTGATGCATAGGAAAAAAAGACGAGAGACACCCTTATTTTTCAAAAAAGTTATGTTACAAAATATGATGTCGGAATTTATAAAGAAAATTGGCACTTATTTGTTTTCAATAAATAAGGATTATATTATAATGCTGGAAACTTTACCAACATATTTTTCTATTCTCGTTATCAATAATTTAGGCTTTTTTACTATAGTTAAATTTTTGTGTGCCCCCGCGTTCCATTGCTAGTAGAAAAATAATTTAGAAAAATTAAGTTCACTTTCTATCCCCTAATCTATGATCTTGTGCAATTGGATATATTGGAATCAACTCTTGTAACTCTACCCCATTCTCAATCAGGTCCTTCTAAATAACTCTTACTATGTCGATTTGGTATGCTAAGACGATATATATTATTTTTTTGGTAAGAAAAAGGTAAAAGTTAATAATGTCAAAATTTGACCTGATTAAAAGAAATAATGTCAAAATTAAAAGAAACTAATTTGATTCTTGAAAGAAAGGAAAGTAAAATGTAGAAGAGAACAGCAGGCGAGTGAGAGAGGAGAGAAGGGTGATGGTTGGAAAATGTGAAGAACTTATCACAGGCACGACCTTTGGGAGGAGTCGTGGTTGACACAATTATGAGCTTTACAAGCATAATCTCACATGCTTCTTCAAAATCAGGTTTTAATTGCTTCTTCATGTACCTACTAATCAAGTTACTCGAGCTCGCTTAAATTGTTTGCAAGTTGAAGAGCAAGATTGAGTCAAGTTCGAGCCTCGTAGGATGGGATTTTACGCAAGTTGAGTTTGAGCTCAAGATTGAATCAAGCTTTGGCAAAAACTCATTTATGATAATCAAGTTAAATCAAATGAGTCATTTTCAGCTTGTAAAAACACTTTATAAGTCGAACCCAATCCGAAAAAATTGAGCATCGTCGAGATTGAGCTTAAATCAAGTATCTAGCCTTGAATTTTTGAGTCCAGTCCCATTCAAACATTAGACTATATCGATTTGACTAGACTTGATTACACCTCTCTTTTTAAGTACCCGCTGACAAATATTCCAGATACCACTTAGAAATCAGTCTTGGTCATCGTTAGACATTCATTCAAAGAGACAATCTCGCACATGGGCGTGACTTTGTGCAAGATGACAATACTTAGTGGGGAAAACAGAAAGAAAATTGGGACAATGATAAATTACCTTATATCTACCGCGGAAGTCAGCCCAGCAGTGTTACAGACCCACCAATACGATTCAAACATTATTCACTTGAATTTCTTAACAATAATCATGTCACACTAGTCAAGATTACTAAACTAATGAGAACACTTAAGTAGACCCAAGCACACATTAAGAAAAGAACAATCGTCATCGATCGAAAATTTTCGTTTTCAATTAGTTATTGAGCTTTAACGAGTGATCGAAAGGTACTTTATCTTAGCAGAGATCATGTGATATTTACAGCGACATTTTCAGCCGTTCACTAAATCCATCTCCCATCCAACTGAAAATAGGCCCACTCACATGAAAACCGAATACATCTCCAATTCAATCTTGGCTCTAGCAATTGCGACGAGTGTGGACCAAATATAAAACCCATTCTTTTTGAAGCGCAATATATCAGTCGTCCTAACGCTAAACCACCCTTTGGATTTGGGCACTCATTAACTATTTCTATTTTCATCATTGACTAACTCATATTCCAATTCCCACCCAATTGAAGTTTGATTTTTCCTGGTTTGGCCAGTGTCTGAAATTAAGAAAGATTGGCACCAAGAAAACGTGATTGGATGTTAGCTTCTTAAATCGACATAGGTTATCCTTCTGCCTTCCCTGGTAAGGCTCTCTCTCTCTACCGTATGTGTAGTTCTTCTCTACCGAATGTGTAGCTACGGCTTCTTTAACCTCAAACCCTAACCAAAACGCTACCAAAACCCCAAATCCCCCTCCTTGAATCCTCTTCTGCATTGGTTTCCTTCGATTACTCTATTCTCTGAAACCCTAACCCATGAAAACCCCCATTTATTTTTCCTCTCTCATCCCATTGCAATCGTCACTGTTTCGTCACTTTGCAGCCCTACCATTCCCTGCATTGTCGCTCCATTTCCCTACATCACACTTTGCTGGTGCTGGGACTTTTGTTATTGTGCGAGCTTCCTTCAATCATTTAAGTTTTTCCTCCTTTCACACTATCCCTCTCCTCCTCTTTATCGGTCCCATACCACAACCTCTTCCATGCCCCCTTACCATTCTTCTCCAGCCTATTTCCATTTGATTGCACCTTCACTGTATCATTCAAGATACAAGAGATATTTCGATTGATTTGGCAAAAGATGAATCACGGGGTTCACAGTTTTTGGCCTCACTCTCTTACCTTCACTCCCAAAGTAGCTAGGATCTTTGAGGTGATCTTGGGCTTTGTTCCTTTTTCTTTTGTTTCTGTTTCAAAGAGAGCAAACATGGAGGGTGATGAAACTCGGCTTTTTGGAAACCCCATTGCGATGAGGGAGGGTTCAACCAAGTGGGCTTTGGTGGCTAGCCCTAATAAGCCATCGAGATACTTAAGAAGCTATTGAGTTGGAATTGTTAGGGGTAGCACTAGGAGTCATCGTGACTCAAGAGAGGCCCAGTATAGTGTTTTTAATGGAAACTAAGAACCAGGAACAAGTTGTACAGCGGTTGAAGCGGCAACTAAAATTTTAGAGCAGTTTTGTGGTGAATCCAGTGGGTATTGAGGGGGCATGGCTATTTTCTGGGATGAACACGTAGTTTTATCGATTGAGTCGTATTCTGAAGCTTTCATTAATGTTTAGTGTGAAGTACAATAGAGCAGGCAGTGTATGAGAATCACCTTTTTGCATGCTCCTAATGAGTTTAAAGAGAGAGTTCTGTTGTGGGAGGATATCCATAGAACAAGTCTGTTAAATCATTTGGCTTGGATTTGTATGGGAGATTTTAATGAAATCCTTTATCATTGGGAGAAAGTGGGTAGGTGGATGGCAGAATATTATAGACTCTCAGCCTTTAGAGACTTCTTAAATGTCTGTTCCTTAATGGATATGGAGTGCAAGGGTTGTGCGTATACATGGGCAAACAAAAGGGGGGGTGATGCCTATGTCAAGGAAAGACTTCATAGAGTCCTATGTACTATGGAGTGGAGGGTATCCTTTCCAAATGCAGAAAGTTTTGCATTGCCAGCCATTGGCTCGGACCATAGCCCACTCCTTTTATCATTATTTCCGAAGATTGCGCGTAGAAAGGAGTTCAAATATGAAGCTTTTTGGTCGCAGGATGAAGAATGTGCTCAAATAGTGAAGAGAGCCTGGACCTCCCATGAATCCCAGCGGAAGAAAGTACTGGAAAAATTACAATTAGTGTCAAAGAGGCTGGCTGATTGGAGCAAGAATAGATTCTCCAATGCACAAAGGAGAATATCTGGGCTGAAAAATGAACTCCAAGCGTTAATGAACAGTACTGAGTTGCGAAATGAAAGGGAGAAAGTGCAGAATTTGAACAAAGAAATTGAATTTCTGTGGAGGCAAGAGGAGATGTACTGGGGCATGCGATCTAGAATCTGTTGGCTTAAATGGGGTAATAGGAATACAAAGTTTTTCCATGCAACAACCATACAAAGAAGAATCTGGAATAGGATCACCATGCTAAAAAATTCAGAAGGGGATTGGATAAGAAGTGAGGAGCAGTTAAAGGTGATGACAGAGAATTATTTCACCAACCTTTATCAGTCAGTGGGACCTAGGAACATCCGGTCCATATTTGACCAATTCCCGGCCTGGTAGGTGAAAATATGAATCAGATGTTGACAGAACCTATCACAATAGAGGAAATCTCAGCTGCTGCCCACCAATTGGGAGCCACTAAGGCTCCTGGACCAGATGGATTTGAACGGATTATTCTACCGGCACCACCGGCAGGACATTCGACAGGATATTCACAGGGAGGTACAACAATTCTTTGAGACTGGCTACTTCAATCCCAATGTGAACAGAACATTGATCACCCTCATCCCAAAAGTCCCTAACCCGTAAAAGCTGGAACAGTTACATCCCTATCGGTTTATGTAATTTCATCTACAAAATTATCTCGAAAAGTTATGATGAATCGGTTGAAACCATGGCTACCCAATCTAATTTCGCTCGGAAGAAGACAATATCCTGATTGTGCAGGAGGTTCTTCATCAGTTGAGAACTAGAGAGAGAAAAAGAAAATCCCAAGTTGTTCTTAAGCCAGATATGCAGAAAGAGATGTTTGCATGGATTCTTGCGAGGGTCAACATGAAATTAGAAAGCTGGAAGGAAAAGTTCTTTGTCAAAAGCGGGGAAAGAAGTACTGATAAAGGCAGTTGTGCAGGCACTTCCTCAATATGCTATGTCCATTTTTAAAATCCCAGTTTTGATATGTAAAGCCATCGAGAGGAAAGTAGCTAAATTCTGGTGTAGAAACAACAACAAATCAGCTGGTTTACATTGGAGGAAATGGGAGATCTTAAAGCTTAGAATGGACAAAGGGGCTCTTGGGTTCAGAGATTTATTGGATTTTAATAAAGCCATGTTAGGGAAACAAGCGTGGCGGATTTGGCAGCAACCTGAGACACTTTGGAGCCAAATTATGAAGGGACTTTACTTCCCACGATGTAATATTTTGCAAGCAAGAAAAGGGTCTCACCCGTTGTGGGGTTGGCAAAGTCTTGTGATTGGAAGAGATGCGATTGCTTCTCATGTCATGTGGGCTGTGGGTAATGGGGAGAAAATTACCATTAGAGAAGACAAGTGGCTGAAAAGTGGGCTCATAAGTGGCCCAGCAACGAGAGATGAACCACTCAAAGTGGCTGGTTTGATTGAAAGAGGAGAGGCAAGATGGAATGAACCCCTGTTGAACTCTACGTTTGACGACCAGAAAGTAAAAGAAATCCTCGCTATCCCTATTGGCCTCCCAACTACAAAGGATAAACTTGTGTGGGTAAATAACAAGTCGGGGACCTACACGGTTAAAAGGTACCTCAAAGAATAAGAGAATCGACCGCACTAACCCACACAGTTCAAATCCCTCTTCCTATCGCCCAAAACCAGAGCTACGGAACTATGCGTGGACAATCCAAAACTATCCCCCAAAACCAAAATTCTTCCTTGTGGAGTGCCTGTCAAAACGCATTGCCCACATTGGATAATCTCTATAAGAAGAAGGTGGTACCTGAACCCATTCGTGCAGCGTGCAAGCAAGAAGTTGAAACGATCGAGCACGTTCAACTGTTGTGTCCTTGGACATCCCTGGTTTGGCGAGAGGCGTCCCTTGAATGTCAGCATAAATAAGAAGGGGGCTAAACTCGATCCGACGAGTGGCTGGTCAGAATGAAAGAAGACCCACCAACCTCATCGGCCTTTGAACTCATAGCGACGATTCTGGGGTTCATTTGGAAAGCTCGCAACCAACTCGTTTTTCGAAAGCAAACCCCGGATCCGAAGCACCTTTGTCATCACGGCCACAGCTATGAATGAGAATATCGCAGCTTGGACAGGGAACACAGAGAAGAAAGAGATGCGAATCGAAGACTTTACCCGAAAATCGGGAATCCCCAGATCCAGGGGGGCTCGAAAGATCAAACACCAGACGGCTCATTTGTAGCCGATTCGTCAAGAGGAGCCATCGCGGGTATGCCGGCGGACTCGTCTTTTACGACTGGTGGATGGATTTGCAAAATGAGCGGACGCGGACTCGGCTGAACAAGCGGAAGCAAATGGCGTTACTTGAAACCATCTACTTTATCTCTCTCCCCGATCTGAACTGGAGCTAAGTGTGGAGACTCGACTGCAAAGTACTCGTGGAAAGTGTTCTTCTTGGTACTGTTCAGCCACCATGGGAAGCACAAGCAATTGTCGACCGGACCCAGAAGCTTCCGAGGAGTTTCTCAGGCTTTTCTCTGGCCCATTGTAGAAGGGACACTAACAAAATTGCGGAATGAGTTCCTACGGCCGGGCGAATGAATTGCCTACCTTATAATTGGATCATATATTCCTTGTCACTTCTTTATGATTTGCTATGCTCTAAAGCTTTAAACTTATCTTCGCTAAACTCTTTAAAGTGAATGCTATCAATATCTAATCATTAGGGATTGCTCCAGTGGCCACTCTTCCCATATGAAAAGGGGGAAGTGAGGATTTCGAATCCCTACTTTCTTAGGGGGTTAGGGTGGGGACATTTAGTTTTAGGTGTGAGTTTCAATTCTCATGCTGTACAAGGAGGCAGGGTAAAAGTTTGAGAGTAAGTTGAAAGTTAAAGTAGCACAAAATAAAAAAAATGATATCAATATCTTTCTAAAAAAAACAAATCGGCAAACGATTAAACAAAAGCCAACAAACACAAAGGCACTTTGCTCCTATTCGTTACACATGAGTCCACAAAGAAAGTAACATCATCGGTCCTACAACTAACATAAGCATTTTACAATATTATCCTCATCAGTTTGGATTTTACGACAGCCGAATTTGCGCTCAAACTTGAATTAAGCTCCAACAAAAGCTCACTTATAACAAACAAGTCGAATGAAATTAATTTATTTCAAACCTATAAAATAATTTCGTGAGCCAAACTCAATCTAGAAAAGTTGAGCTTTATCGAGATCGAGTTTAAATCGAGTGTCCTGTCTTGAATTTTGGATTCCAATCTGGTTCAAACATTAGACCACACCAACTCGACTAGACTCGATTAGACCACTCCTCATCACTGGACATTCTTCAAAGGGAATCTTGCACACAGTCCTGACTTTGTGTAAGATGACACTACTTGGTGGGGACAAAGAAAGAAATCTATCACACAGGGAATCAACAAATCAGTCCTAAATTTATCATGCGGATACCAATTCAGTTTTAAACTTTTTAATTTTGTCAATTTAGTCATGAACCTTTGTGCGAAATTCTAATGTACTCTTTTCGGCCAATTTTCACTTGAAACCGCTGATGTGGTAGTCCGGTCATGGCTGATTGTCCTACGTGGCACACCATCAAGTTGGCGATTACTAGCAAAAATTAATTGAAAGGACTGCGTTAGAATTTCCAGCAAAGGTTTATGACTAAATTGACAAAATTGAACCCTCTAGTACAAACATATACGGCTACGAACCCCAATAGTATAGGTCCCACTGGGGACCCAATGTCCACAGTCAGAATGGAAATACATCTAACAAAAACCATCTCTGGAAGGTCAGGGTCTACAAGCTCAGACACATGACTTTCGAAATCAACGGGTGCTCCATAGCTAATGGAGGTCGATGAGGGAAGTATCGACACGGCTATAGATCTTTAAAAGTTTATCACAACAATAGTGAGCTAGGCTCAACAAGTAAAATGTCCTTCAACCTATAACAAACAAGAATAGAATGATATCAACAGGCATAGGTATAACAGCCTTCTAGCTAGACTTAATAATCACAAGAATCATATTTTGTTGTGCCCCTGCTAGTAATCATCTCAAGTGTGATCCTTTAACTCGGCAATCATAATCAACAGCACGATTCAAACATGCACACACAACTTCACTCTTGTTTGGGTATCATTATCTCACTCCAAGTCACATTTCCGGTGCGCTTGCCGAACACGCAAGGAGGAAAACTCCCATCTGGCAGGGTTCGGTGTGCACTCCGATCCACCGCGGTGTACGCCGGAATTCTCAACGGCCTGTGCAAGCTTCATGATCCACTGACCACGGCATCCCGATCAAACTCCCGGGGTATCTAGGGCATTCTCATCCTAGTTATGGAATTTAAATATGTCACAGAGAACACCTTAATAAACAACTTTCATGCAAGATTAAAAGTCTAAATATTTCTGTAAATACCTCGTTCGTGAGCTTAAAGTCAGACTAAAAACTGTTTATTGGAACAGAATTCTTGCTTCTTAACATGAGCTCATTTCAACAACCAAACCATCTCCAAAAATTCTCAAATTTAAATATGTTGTATAGGAATAAGTTCTCAAGAAATTTTGTGAAGGAAGTTTTTTTCATAATCATTGTAGAAAATTTCATAAAAAATCAAGAACGGAAAGGTCACTGAAACAGAGCACTCGGGCAATCTAGCACGGGTTGGAGATTTGGCATTCGTGCTACCCAAAACAACTCCAAAAATTATGAAATTAAAATATGCTATACTCCCAGATGTTTTAAACAACTTTCATGAAGAAAGTATTGCAAGATTCGAACCACAAAAATCTCTACAAAATTGGGAAGCGATAAAGGTCCAGCAAAAATCGAATCTGAAAATCACAACTCAAGTTCAAGAACAACTCAAAACTTGATCTACACGAATTTGGTGTTCAAAAACACCCCCAACCAGAAGCTAATTTCCATCACCACCATCCATTTCCATCAATATCCTATACCTACAACCAATTCAACATGCAAACCATTCTAATATGACATAAGAAAGCAGAATTTCACTTACCTTAATGGCTGAATACAGTGCGGTGTGGTCCGGAAAGGGAAGAGAACCACAACAAATTATCCTTAAGCCTTTCGTCGCACCTCAAGCCCACGGTGAAAAGGAAGTTGGCGGCGTGAAGGTCTGGAAACGGCTCGCAAGGATGGACAGCAAGCTGGTGGTATCGGGCAATGAAATTGATTCGGAACAGAGAGAAACAACTGAGGAGGAGGTTCTGTTTTGGGCGGTACAAAATGAGAAGGGAAGAAGAAGAAGAAGAAGAAGAAGAAGTCGTCGGCAAGAAGGAAGGAAAAATCAGAGACTTGGTGGCTTAGCTGGATTGATCTCCTTTGCCGATTGACTAAAGAAGAGCAAAAGTTATTGATTGGAGAAAAGAAATGGACAAGTGGTTGTGGTGATATAAGGGAAAGAGCAGCTAGCAATGGTGGTGATGCTGTTGTTAATGAGAGGAGGCAAATGGCATGGGAACTTAGAATGGCAGAATAATGAATTGACCGAATGATTGAAAGTGGATGAAGTGTTGGTGATGGCGTGGAAGATGGAAAAGCAGAAGAATAGGCTAACCATGTAAATTTATTGCATGAAGTCGGTGGAAAAAAGAAATGGCGTGCATGAATTCAACTTGGGTGGATAATGTGACTAAAGTTCCTAGTGTAAACGAAGGACATGATAAGGTCAGGACGGTTAATTCATAACACATCGTTAATGAATGAAATGATAGATAATTGTGAGTTGGTCTTGCGGTGGTTGACAAGGTGATGGTACGGTGTTTTTGTGATAATATCCAACTCTTTCGGAAGTTGACGCTTTTGTAGCTCGTCGACGATTATTTAAATTCCCACGTAACGTTCCGTTATGTACGCTCGTTAAATTAACGGATAAAATTTTTGGGATGTCACAACTATCATTCTTGTATGATGCTTTCTTGGGACCCAAATCGTCAGAATGACCGGTGATTTCACGAGTTCCTTTATGAATACGATTTTTGGACCTCTTACTCTCCTTACTGCTAGAACTAGAGGCATACATGGCAAGGTGCCCTCTTTCTTTCTTCAATTTCTCATCCTCTGCCACCACCCTAGCTATTAGGTCATTAATTGACTAGGTCTCATCTTGGTGGTTGTAATTTATCTTGATAATCCCAAATATCAGGTGAAAGGGTGTTTAGGGCATGATGCGCAATGCATGTATCAAGATAGTAACTTGAAGAGCCTAAAGTTTTATTTGCAGGTCTACCATCCTAAGGATGTAATCCCTAACTCCACCAGAACCATCATAGCTCATATTGAAAAGTCGTTGTAGATATGTCCCAATCTTAGCATTAAACGAGACATGATTCATAGCGTCCAAAGCTTTCATCATTTATCTAGCAGTGCAGTTAACTAGCAAACCACTCTTCAAGTGTTCCTGAATGGATCATTTTATAGATAAGAAGCAAATCCCGTTGCTCTTTTCCTAGACAGCAAAGTGTGCTTTCTAGGCTTCCATACTGGAGTCAGTAAGATCTGCGGCTTATCTCCAGTAAGAGCAATATGAACATTCGCCACCTCCATCCTAAATAGAAAATTCTCTTTCTATTTCTTAAAGTTTGAACCAGTGATAACCTCAATCGTAATGGAGTTGCCATTTATAAAGAAGGTGACTAAAAAGAAAACAATGTTTATAATTAACATTATATGAGTACCGAGTAACTTTAAAACCGTATAAGTACACATCTTAAGAGTTATACACATTATCATATAATCATCTTTGGGCAGAATACATGGCATGCCGTTGTATACTCTTTACATAACAGCCGCCATGAGAATATATTCCAACCTTCGTGAATTCCCCACCTTTGGATGTATGAACCGCTAGGATCAGTCGATCCTCAACCTTATGCTATACATGTGACCCTCCATAAACCAATACACAATCACCTTTTTTGGGAGTATGACCATGCATTGGAACATGAGACATCCCACCACAATATGAGACCGATATTTCTCAAACCCAATTAAGTGTGCCACTTTGGCGGTCACAACTCAATTGAATCCTTGAAATTCTTTCGTACCAGAGATTGGAAAGTGAGAGCCTTGCTATGCACCAAGAAGGGAGAGGGCTAACAAAAGGGTCCATCATGGAAACGGAACTTACCGAATTTATCGGGGACTGACAAAAACGGAGTGCAGCATTGTAGTAATCCACGTATATAATTTTCGCTTGGGGATGAAGCTCACGCAGATGATCAAGCTTGATCTGGAGCTGTTTATTGTGATACTGAGAGAATTCATTCAACCAATTAAGGTAGCCGGTGGACGGATCATATTCTTCCTTGTTTGAACTCTGGAATCCCATTAAATAGACATGGAAGCATCCAATTGGCAAGTGTCCTGGCACCAGTATTATTGTTACTGCGCCTAAATGAATCAACTGCTGCATCAATATGGCATGAAAAGGAGAAAAATGATGCATCCCAAGGTGGTCAGATGAATATGATAAGTTCAAGAAGTAAAGCCCGCAAGTTATGGTCTTGTGAGAGATTCTCTTGATGATCATTAATTCCCAAGGTGCAATCAATTTACATAATATATGAGCAGCAAAACCATGGAGAGGCATATTTATTGAAAGGCTCTTTAGCGCATCAACGTAGTCTCATCACTGACATCAGTTCAACGTAGCAGGACCAGCGACCTAAATTAGGATCATTCTCTAGCTTTTGCTAGGTAAATACCATAATTTGTTGACAATGAGTGAAGTTAAAAAGCCCAGAGAAGCCCTAAAGACAATTGGTCTTGAAGGTCACTAAAAGCATATGTTCATTAGCCCTTGTTTTGCCAGCTGCATAAAAGGCATTTAGCTTGGAAGTTAAGAAAAGGATCATACACTGATAGCTAAACCAATCTCCTCAACTACTAGGGGCACAAAGTCGCGAATCTCCTCCGGATCTCTTCCCATAAAGAGGGGATGATTGTAGTCATTGCCACCAATCTCTCCCAAGAGAACCAAAGAGTTCCCAAGAAATTCTTTGCAATCTGCCAAGTATGCTAGCACAATTTAAATAAAGAACTTGCACCAACTAGTATGCAAGCTAATCTCATGGCACTGACAAACAAAAAAAAACAGCTCATTCGGATGCCAAGGAATTTAACCGACATGTCTGTATACATAAACTCAATACTTTAATGAGAAGAGGGCTTGAGATTCAATTATAAACCATTTTGGATCTGTGAGTAGATTGAATACTTGATGCAAGAAAAGAAAGCAAAAAAGGTGAAAAATGGTTTGTCTGGCAAACTAACTGAATTAATAAGGGACTGATCCCTAAACTTTTATCCTTTTTGCAGTTAAGTCTTGATTTCGGATTTAAATTTTACTCAAAGTTTCAATTTCCTGTGATCTTGGACCTTTAAAATTTCAGTTTTGTGCAATTCTGGTCTCTAACTGTATGGAACTTGGGTGATGAATCGTCCAAGTGACTCTACGGGTATTTTTGAGTCACTTTGGATTGTTCTTCTCATTTTAAAAATATGTGATGATTCAATTTGGTTACTTGAAGCATCGTGATAAATCACTGCAAACAAGGTCAATGACTAACATCGATCCGATGGATGTTCTCCATAATTGGGACTAACATCAATCCGAGATCGATGCCGCATTACCAAAACAACTTACATTACCAATCCGCCAAGGGAGATGACTAGTAACAGGAGGTATCTTTTACTTTCACTTGCCACCCTTCCAAGGGCTAACTAGTAAAGATTGTACTTTCTAGGGCTTAAATGTACTCTTAGTATTGACAGAGGATTTTTTTTTTTTTTGGTAAGGTAAACAGAACAGGATTTATCTGCTCATAAAGCAAAACTACTTCACAAGTTAAGACACCTACAACAATAATAGAAGAGCGAGAGAGTTTTATTAGGTACATTAATTAAAACTATATATGTGCCAAATGATGAACCTAGCCGGTGTACCAAATGAAAGTCCGAGATGTATACAACCACACATTCTATTAGTTATTACCGGAGGGAGATTAGCCCTCGAGTGCGAAGGCAGAAGGGCGAGCCCTTCTAAGCGACAATTGGACCCTCCATCTTTAATAACATGCACCTTCATGGAATTACCACAAAAAAAACTGAGTCGGAGACAGAGTGTTTACAGCTACAGGTACTCCAAGAACCTATATCACATACTAAACTCAATGTGAAACCCACATAACCCGCCATTTTCAATGATCCAGATCCAATTTAGAACGCAGTATTTAGTTCATATACTGAACTCAAATTCAGAATGAATACTGCACTCTGCGTTCAAGAGAGACACAATAAAGAGTTTACCTGAAGATGTGATGCACAGAGAAGGTAAGAGCTCTTTGAAGAGGCCCAGCTGAACCCTCAGAGACTCGTTCCGGAAATTGCTGCCCATCCCCATCCCTTCGGAGAAGCTCACATCGAGCGCCGTCCCTCCCCCCACCGCGAAATTCACGCGCTTCCTGAAATCCTCCACGCTCCATCCGCCGTCATCCCCGTAGTAGGGAGCCACGTACGGAAGCCCCAGCCGCTCAGCTGCAAGTGTCGCGACACCACAGCACCATCAGAACCCGTCAAAAAAATTCCCCTCAGAACAACTCACAAAAATCGCGCGAATCCGAATCGTGGCGGAACCCGTTCTCAGCGACGGTTTTCCCGGCTCACCCACGAAATCGATGACCAGGCGGCCGTCGGAGAAGCGGCCAGTGGGGCGGCGGAAGTAGTTCTCGCTGTAGGGGAGGAAGCCAGATTCCGTCGCGCGGCCGTCGGAGCGGGAGGGGTGGAGCAAGTTCCCGGTGTCGGCGAGCGAGTCGCCGAAGCTGATGATGGAGTCGTAGCGTCCGAGGGCGCGGGAGGACAAGACGACGATGAGCGGAACCGCGACGACGAGGGCCCGCTGCTTTCAGGAAGAGGGAAGACGCCATGCACGACGCCATCGGAGAGAGGGAGGGAAGAGGGATGGAATCAATAGCGCAGATGGGCAGTGGTTCTGGTGAAAGGAACTGCCATTGCTGTGCCAAAAGTCAAAAGGTTCTGTCGTCTTCTTGTCTGCAGCTTCGCATCTTATGTCGTTTTCCGAATGATTCTATTGGCCGGTTGGTCAAAACTCATGTACAAATTTGGAAAGCACACGGTCAAACATCTACACATTTTCCATTTTCAAAGCGGGAAAATTACTTACGGCGCATGACGATGATTTTATTTCTGATCAGAACTATTTTTTTTTATTTTTGGAAATAGATTTGGAATGAAAATTCATTTAGTAATGTAATTTTATTTTTTTTATTTCTGAAATAAATTTTTAGTCTAAAAATAAGTTTGGAACATAAACGAGAAGTAATTTTTTTTCATTTTCTATTTTTGGAATAAAAAGAAAAATAAAAACTCTTCTCATCGCTCACTTTCCCCTCCCATCGCAAGGGGCCGATCGTCAGTCGCTGCCACCCTCGCCTACCTGCTCGCCGGCTACCCCCTCCTATTGCTTTCGCCACGGCCGCCACCTACCCCGTTGGCTAAGCTATCGCCACCTCCCACCGGGCCGCCACCACTAGTCACCACCATCGATCGCCAGCCACCACCCATCAATGAATGGAAAAGAGCAAAAGAGAGAGATACTTAAGAAAGCCTATCAAATGAATTTATGTTTCAAGAAGAGAAATTTTGTGTCGTTATCAAATATGTATCTCTATTCATAAACTCGTCCAAAAAATAGAAATAGAAAAATCTATTTTTGGCCAAAAATATATTTCATGAATAGAATGATTATCATTCGCGCCCTTAGCGGGTATCTTCAACCAAAAAGGAAACTTAGCAGGTTTTCTATTTTTATTATATAAAAATACATTTTCCATATAAAAAAGCTATAAGAACACAATGATTTTCTTGTCTTATTTACAGAAACAAATATAATATTCAAATAATAAGAGATATACCAATAATTCAATTGCAACCTTTAAAATAGTGGATATTATTCTCCGGTCAACGAAAAAGATTATGTGGATATTGTTCCCAACTTCATTGCAACTTTTCAATTGTTGCAAGTACATATTATTATTTTGTTTTGAAATAAAATACATTACTATAAATTGACTTTTTATTGGTATGAAATGATGTAGAGTCAAGTCTCTCGTGGTCGTTTGAATTTTCTTAATGAACCAAATGTTGGAGCTATATTAGGTAAAATTTGTATAAAAAATCGATTGAAAATCATTTTTTTTTTACTCTAACTTTGAGTCATGTTTTCCTAAATTGACTTTGTAATGTTTTAGGTCCATGCACATCTTCATCTACTGAGATTTGAATCAACGGGGTAAAATTTTTTCTCTACTAATTCATTATTCTTATTTTGCTATTACTATTATTAATAATTCCTCAAAGTCAAGCAGCTTGACAATTGATGTGGTTCGTGATTTGATTCTTAGTGGAAACATCCGTAGAAAATAATTTGGTAAACTTGTGGTTGCTGCTTTAGTAGATAAAAATAGAGGGAGAATTTATACTTGTTTATTGTAGGTGTAGAGCGAACCTAACCATGGAGTTGTGGCTACATGGGTAATCTTAGAAGGTATTGTTTGAAGTTGAAGAACAAGAAAGGTAAACATTAGAGTTGAGTCTACTAATTATACTGTAGTTGTAGCTTAATGTCATTCGGATAATGTGGATTATGTCTTGTTTGTTGTTGATGATTTGTCATATGATAGATGGATTATAGATTATGGTTGTTCATTTCATGCTACACCAAACAGGAACTGGTGAACAACTTATCAATGCATCATAAATAATGATAAAGTGTAGTTGAGGAACAACACTGAGTGCGATTTTTTAGGTGTTGATGATATTAGAATGCATGATGGTATCATGACGACATTGACTGGAGTGAGGCATATTCGAGAGTTGAAGAAGAATTTGATTTTCCTTGAGTGCCTTGGATTCAATTGAGTGTCGTTATACTTTAGAAGATGGAGTTTTGAAAACTATCCGAGGTGCCTTGGTGATAACGAGAGGAACTAAGTACAGTGGCCCTGAATGAGCTTCGAGGTGGGATGATGACGAATTTCCCAACAGAGATGTCAGATGCATTGTTCTAGAGTCTGAATTGTGGTATATGTGTTCAGAGCACATTAGCGAGAGAAGCCTTAAGGTTCCGAGTGAAAGGAATCTGTTAAATGATTGTTTGGCTAAGATACTGAATATATGCAGGTGTTGTGATTCAAGCAAATAACGAAAATGTGACCGACGTATTAATCATAGTTTAATCATCGCAAAAAAAAAAAATCTTAGTAGTAGACTCCGAACCCGTCCCCGTTTCCTAAACCGATTCCATCCCAATGGATTTAGATTGATCAATTACCCAATAATACCCGCCCACTGCCATCCATGGTAATTTACCAGGACAATGGACTTGCACATTCATTATATTTCCGATGCTGCATAACTTGATACCTTATTTCCTTTCCTCCTGCATTTTGCTTCCATTTATGTGTCCTTTTTCATCAGCAGAAATTTGATGGACATTGGCAATCATTGAACTAAACAAGGTACATAATACATATTAATCATACGTTTAATAATCGCAAAAATAAAAATAAAAAGACACAATTTGATCACTTCTTGCAAGAAATATCTGTCCCTTCTAGATGCGATCATCCTTTTCTTGCCTATAATTTCCTAAGCAAATTGCCAAAAGGACCATACAGAAGGTCATTTCATATGCAGCACAGACCAAACACCATTTCACTCCAAGAAACAAATGTCATATCGTGTATCTATTTCCAAATGAGGTTGCTAGTTACTCAGAGTTGATTAATGCAGGCTCGTTCAAAGGCTACTGAAGGACGAGAAATGTCCAATTTAGGTACAGTACATGAACCGTCCGCCATGCTCTTGAAAATCCACCTGTATGCTGCTTCCGTGAAGTGGATGCCATCCCAGCTTGCATATGAGGACGGGTCATCGCATACCCTCGCATTGGAATTGCACAATGCTGACGAGTTATAATTGTAGGTTCCTCCTCCTCCACAGCATGCGCTAAGTATTCCGCCATCGAACCCTGTTCAAAAGGAGTGTTTGATTAACTGTCAATACAACCAATGTGTTAATCGGTATGCTACTAACTGGCCAACCATGGATACAATGAGTTGACAGAAGAAATTTGCGTCCGTAGTTATTGTCTATTGTCAATTTGAAAGACCAAATAAGATATCAGTAGCAGGACTGAAATTTTGAAATCATTCATCCGACAAATTATCATGCTTGGTTATCTCCATTGTGAAAATGTAGTCGATTAACTGACTTCCTCTGGACGAAACTAAGTGAGCATCGCTACATCAGGGATCAGAAAGTGAGAGCTTCAATATGCACCAAGGAGTGAGAGGGCTAATGGAATAGTCTGTTATGGAGATGCAACTTACCGAATTTATCTGGCGACTGATAAAAGTGGAGTGCAGCATTGTAGTAATCCACGTAGATAATGTTTGCTCAGGGATGAAGCTCTCGTAGATGATCAAGCCTCCTCTGGAGCTGTTCATTGTGATACTGAGAGAATTCATTCAGCCAATTAAGGCAGCCAGTTGACGGATCATATTCTTCCTTGTCTGAACTCTGGAATTCTGTTAAATAGGCAGGCAAGCATCCAATCGGAAAGTTTCCTGGCACCAATATTGTCACTACACCAAAATCAATCAACTCCTGCAACCATATGGCAGGAAGAGGGGAAAAATGATGCATCTCAAGGTGACAAGATAAATATGATAAGTTGAAGAACTAAAAGTTGGCAAGATATGGTCATGCAAGAGATTCTCTTGATGATAAACTAGATAGCCAGATTTTCATCTTATTAACCAGGACATGCTTCAATGTAAGTAAGCCAGCCAACGTTATTGACATTATAGGTGAACGATTTAAGAAGTTATTGCTTTTGTAAGTTTGTCATCTGCACACCTGCACATGCACAGAAAATAGCATTCACGGCCTGATTAAAGATTAATAAAATTAAGGACTTAGATAACATTAAGGTAATTACTAATTCCCTTTAAAGGAGCAACGAATTTCTATATCAGGAGCAAAACATGGAGAGGCATATTTATTGTAAAGTTCTTTAGAGTATCGATGTAGGTCTCATCACCGATATCAGTTCAATGGAGCAGGACAAGCTCCGTGCTTTTCTATCTTTACTTAGATTGGGATCATTCTCTAGCTTTTGCTAGCTAAAATGAGAGAAGTTCAAAAGGCCAGAGAAAGCCTTAAAAAGAATGGTCCTAAAGGTCACTAAGAGGATATGTTCATTAGCGCCTGTTTTGGCTATGCTGCACAAAAGTCATTTAGCCCAGAAGTTAAGAAGTGGATCATACATTGATAGCCAAAACAATCTCCTCAAGTACAAGAGGCACAAGTTCTTGAATCTCTTCCAGATCACTTCCCATGAAGAAGGGATAATTGTAGTCATTGCCTCCAATCTCTCCCATGAGAACCAAAGATTTCCCAAGAAATTCATTGCAATCTGCCAAGCAATTCAGATGCCAAGGAATTTAACCAACAAATCTGAATACATAAACTTAATGCTTCGATGAGAAGAGGCCTTGAGATTTAAGTACAGACCATTTTGGATCTAGGATTACACTACTTAATTCAACAAACTATACCCAGTGTCATTGAGTCATCGGCAGATTGAATCCTTGCTACAAGAAAAGAATGCAGAAAAGACGAAACATCTGAATTTATGAAGGGATTGATCCCTTAACTTCTATCCTTTCTGCAGTTAAGTTCTTGGAACTAAATTTTACTCCTTTAACTTTCAATTTCCCGTGATCTTGGACCTTTAAACTTTCAATTTCCTGTGATTCGAGTCTCTGACTGCATTGAACTCGGGTCATGAATTGTACAAGTGACCCCGCGGGTTATTTTCGAGTCACTTCGGATTGTATTTTTCACGATATAATTATGTCATGATTCAGTTTAGTTACGCACAGGAACGTGATCCAAGCTCAATGCATATGAAGATCAATGACTAAAAATCGTACAAACTGGCCAAACGAGCTGCTGATGTAATTTCTCTGTAAATTAAGACTAACATCAATCCGACATCGATGCTGCATCACCAAAGCAACTCACATTACCGATTCGCCAAGTGACTTGACTAGCAATACCATGTATAGAATTTGAACTTTCAAGGGGCTAAATTATAAAATTTGGACTTTCCAGGGGCTTCAACGTATTTTTGCATTGTCAGAACAGGACTTACCCGAAGATGTGTTGCACAGAGAAGGCACAGAGAAGGCAAGAGCCCTTTGGTATTGCTAGCCAAGTGACTTGACTAGCAATACCATGTATAGAATTTGAACTTTCAAGGGGCTAAATTATAAAATTTGGACTTTCCAGGGGCTTCAACGTATTTTTTGCATTGTCAGAACAGGACTTACCCGAAGATGTGTTGCACAGAGAAGGCAAGAGCCCTTTGAAGAGGCCCAGCTGAACTCCCAGAGACTCGTTCGGGAAACTGTTGCCCATCCCCCTCCCTTCGAAGAAGCCCGCGTCGAGCGCCGTCGCGCCCGCCACCGCGAAATTCACGCCCTTCCCGAAATCCGCCACGCTCCGTCCGCCATCGTCCCCGTAGAAGGGAGCCACGTACGGAAGCCCCAGCCGCTCAGCTGCAAGTGTCGCGACACCACCGCACCGTCAGAACCCGTCAAACGTTTCTCAAGCAACTCACGAAAAATCGACGCGGACCCGGGTTCGAGCCGAACCCATCTTCAGCGACGAATTTCCCGACTCACCCACGAAATCGATGACCAGGCGGCCGTCGGAGAAGCGGCCGGTGGGGCGGCGGAAGTAGGTCTCGCCGTAGGGGGGGAAGCCGGCTTCCGTCGGGTGGCCGTCGGAGCGGGAGAGGTGGAGCAAGTTCCCGGTGTCGGCTAGGGAGTCGCCGAAGCTGACGATGGAGTCGTGGCATCCGGGGGCGGGGAGGACGAGATGACGAGCGGAAGCGAGACGACGAGGAGCAGTTGTTTCAGGAAGAGGGAAGACGCCGTGCACGACGCCACTGGAGAGAGGGAGAGAGAAGAGGGAAGGAATCAATCGCGCAGATGGGGCAGTGGGGTTGGTGAAAGGAACTGCCATTGCCATGCCGAAGTCAAAAAGCTCTGTCGTCTTCTTGCTTGCAGCTGCGCATCTTATGTCGTTTTCTCATAAAACGACATAAATAATGCTTCAACTTTGACCCAATATGATGATCCGTAAATTTTTAATTTGTTCAATATAATCTATAAATTTTAACATAATATGTAACGTAGTCTCTTTAATTTGTTCAATAAATTAAGCCACTGAATTATATGAAAATGTTCAATGTAGTCATTCCATTAATTTAAGTTTAGGGATTACATTGAACATTTTTATACAGTTTAGAGGATTATATTAAACATGTACCAAAATTTTAGGAATCACATTGAACAAATTAAAAGTTCAAGGACAACATTGAATATTAGGTTAAAGTTCAATGACTATATTGACATATTGCACATTGAGCCAAAATTCAAAAACTGTTTGGATCATTATCCCTTGTTTAAATGATTCTATTGGCCAGCTTGTCAAATCTCATGTACAAATGATGAAAATGAAAATTTCAAAATTAGGTTATGAAGTGCAATCATTTTTTAAATAAGGGCATGAAATAAATTCAAATAAAAGGTTGAAGTGGCCACGTCGATCTCAAAGAAGAACCTGACCTCACTGATTGGTCAAGGGCATTTTTCTTTTTTTTTTTTTTTCTCTTTTTCTTTCTTTTTTGCTGGTAGTCGATCTCAAGTGATGGCCGGCCACCGTCGATACCCAAAGAGGGCCAGTCGAAGCCGCCATCAAAAGCCACAAGCAAGGCCAGCCCTCACTAGATTTAGGTGAAGATCGCCTTGCCTGGGTCCCCCATGGCCAATGAGGACATGAGCAAGGCGACTCGCCAATGGACGACAAGGGAATTAAGATCGTACTCCTACATGTTTATAATTCCATGCATGTGCCGTACATGGCACATGAACTTTGGTCTTAATTAAGACCAACCCATATACTTGGAATTAAGACCAAAGTCCTACATGTTTGTAATTAAGACCAATCTGCCACATTTTGGAATTAGGACCGACCCCAACTTTCATGGAATTAGGACTCTAGGACCAACTCCCACTACGTTGGAGTTCCCACAATGTTGGAAATGATATAGTTCAGCTAATTTTGGAATGATGTCTAATCCCAATGTTTTGGAGCTCCAAAAAAGTTGGTAACATAAACTCTAGCTCATCTTTCATGCCGGACTGTTGTCCATTGGATTGATTTGTTGACAAAGTTCATAGCCAAGCCCTTGCAAACATGCTTGATGCAAATGTGTTAAACCTAAATCCTTTTAATACCTAAATGCAGTAAAGAATGCGAATGCAAAACTATGCAATATCGATATTTCTGTTTAGGCATCAACTTCTGTTATTATCAACGAATGCAATCTCTTCCTTTTTTTCATGACATGAATGAGAAGATTTTGATAAAAAATTTAGGTATCGATAGGATATAATTGGCACACATCTCTTATAACTTTCCATTTCATGCATCATATTTGTTTATAATATTGTACATAATATTTCTAATTTCTCAAAAGCTTAATTTGTTATAATAATTAGTCAAGTTGCACATATCTATATAATTATACGTATACTATACAAATTAAAGAATACCTCCTACTTTTAATAGATGACAATTCGTTTTCTCTTTCCTAAAGTTTACTTATAACCGTTTTATAAATATTCCATTGATGAACAATCGTGTAATTGATAATTCTATTTTATCTCCCAGATTCCAATTTTTAAAATTTGAATCTATTTTACCTTATAAACTGCCTTACCAAGAAAAATTCAAAACTCGGAAGTATCTCTTTCTTTCCACGTATATTTGCGTTATTAATTCATATTGTGGCAATAATTTCTTACCATTTATCAGCAATTCAAATAATTTGTCATAGGTCGATTGCATGAAACCTTCCACTTATGTGTCCTTTTCATCATCAGAAATTTGATGGACATCGGCAATCATTAAACTAAACAAAGTACATATTAATCATACTTTTAATCATCGCAAAAATAAAAATTAAAAACACACAATTTGATCACTTTTTGCAAGAAGTATACGTCCCTTATAGATGTGATCATCCTTTTCTTGCCAATAATTTCCTAAGCAATTTGCCAAAAGGACCATACAGAAGGTCATTTCATATGCAGCACAGACCAAACACCATTTCACTCCATGAAACACATGTCATTTAGTGTATCTATTTCCAAATGAGGTTGCTACTTAGAGTTGGTTAATGCAGGCTCATTCAAAGGCTACTGAAGGACAAGAAATGTCCAATTTAGGTACAGTACATGAACCGTCCGCCATGCTCTTGAAAATCCACCTGTATGCTGCTTCCGTGAAATGGATGCCGTCCCAGCTTGCATATGCGGATGGGTCATCACACACCCTTGCATTGGAATTGCACAATGCTGACGAGTTGTAATTGTAGGTTCCTCCTCCTCCACAGCATGCTCTGAGTATTCCGCCATCAAACCCTGTTCAAAAGGAGTGTTCGATTATCTGCCAGTATGACCAATGTGTGGGTCGGTATGCTATTAACTGGCCAACCATGGACACATTGAGTTGACAGAAGAAATTTGCCTACGTTAGTCATTGTCCGTTGTCAATTTGAAAGACCAAATAAGATCTCAGTAGCAACACTGAAATTTTGAAATCATCCATCTGACAAATTAACACGCTTGGTCATCTCCATTGTGAAAAAGTAGTGGATTAACTAACTTCCTCTGGATGAAAATAAGTGAGCATCGCTACATCCGGGATTGGGAAGTGAGAGCTTCACTATGCACCAAGAAGTGAGAGGGCTAATGGAAGAGTCCGCTATGGAGATGCAACTTACCGAATTTATGTGGCGACTCATAAAAGCGGAGTGCAGCATTGTAGTAATCGATGTAGATAATATTTGCTTGGGGATGAAGCTCTCGTAAATGATTAAGCTTCCTCTGGAGCTGTTTGTTGTGATACTGAGAGAATTCATTCAACCAATTAAGGCAGCCAGTCGATGGATCATATTCTTCCTTGTCTGAACTCTGGAATTCTGTTAAATAGACAGGCAAGCACCCAATCGGAAAGTTTCCTGGCACCAATATTGTCACTGCGCCTAAATCAATCAACTCCTGCATCAATATGGAAAGGAGAAAATGATGCATCACGGGGTGATAAGATGAATATGATAAGTTTCAGAACTAAAATTCAGCCAGAGATGGTCTTGTGAGAGATTCTCTTGACAATAAACTAGATTGCCGGATTTTCATCTCATTGACCAGGACATGCTTTGATGTAAGTAAGCTAGCCAACATTATTGACATTATAGGTGAACGATTTAAGAAGTTATTGTTTTTGTAAGTTTATTATACACCTATACATGCATAGAAAATAGCATGCACGGCTTGATTAATAAAATTAGAGACTTGGATAACATTGAGGCAATTACTAATTCCCTTTAAAGGAGCAGCGAACTTACATATTATATCAGCAGCAAAACATGGAGAGGCATATTTATGTAAAGTTCTTTAGAGTATCATCGTAGGTCTCATCACCAATATCAGTTCAGTGGAGCAGGACAAGCTCCATGCTTTTCTATCTTTACTTAGATTAGGACAATTCTCTAGCTTTTGCTTGCTATATACCATAATTTGTTGACAATGAGAGAAGTTCTACAGGCCAGAGAAAGCCTTAAAAAGAATGGTCCTGAAGGTCACTAAGAGGATACGTTCATTAGCCCCTGTTTTGCCATGCTGCATAAAGTCATTTAGCTCAGAAGTTAAGAAGTGGATCATACACTGATAGCCGAAACAATCTCCCCAAGTACAAGAGGCACAAGGTCTTGAATCTCTTCCAGATCACTTCCCATGAAGAAGGGATAATTGTAGTCATTGCCTCCAATCTCTCCCATGAGAACCAAAGATTTCCCAAGAAATTCTTTGCAATCTGCCAAGTAATTCGGATAGCCAAGGAATTTAACCAACATGTCTGTACACATAAACTTAATTCTTCGATGAGAAGAGGCCTTGAGATTTAAGTACAGACCATTTTGGATCCAGGATTACACTACTTAATTTAACAAACTATACCCAGTGTCATTGAGTGATCAGCAGATTGAATCCTTGCTGCAAGAAAAGAATGCAGAAAAGACGAAACGTCTGAATTTATTAAGGGATTGATCCCTGAACTTCTATCCTATCTGCAGTTAAGTTCTTGGAACTAAATTTTGCTCCTTTTAACTTTCAATTTCCCGTGATCTTGGACCTTTGGACTTTCAATTTCTTGTGATTCTGGTCTCTGACTGCATTGAACTCGGGTCATGAATTGTACAAGTGATCCCACGGGTTATTTTCGAGTCGCTTTGGATTGTATTTTTCAGGATACAATTATGTCATGATTCAGTTTAGTTACGCACAGGATCGTGATCCAAGCTCAATGACTAAAAATCGTACAAACTGGCCAAACGAGTTGCCGATGTAATTTCTCTGTAAATTGGAACTAACATCAATCCGACATCAATGCTGCATCACCAAAGCAATTCACATTACCGATTCACCAAGTGACTTGACTAGCAATACCATGTATAGAATTTGAACTTTCTAGGGGCTAAATTATAAAATTTGGACTTTCCAGGGGCTTCAACGTACTTTTTGCATTGACGGAACAGGACTTACCCGAAGATGTGTTGCACAGAGAAGGCAAGAGCTCTTTGAAGAGGCTCAGCTGAACTGCCAGAGACTCGTTCGGCAAACTGTTGCCCATCTCCCGCCCTTCGAAGAAGCCCGCGTCGAGCGCCGTCGCTCCCGCCACCGCGAAATTCACGCCCTTACCGAAGTCCGCCGCGCTCCGTCCGCCGTCGTCCCCGTAGTAGGGAGCCACATACGGAAGCCCCAGCCACTCCGCTGCAAGTCGCGACACCATCGCACCATCAGACCCCGTCAAAAATTTCTCAAGCAACTCACAAAAAATCGACGCAGACCCAGGTTCGAGCCGAACCCATTTCCAGCGACGAATTTCCGGACTCACCCACGAAATCGATGACCAGGCGGCCGTCGGAGAAGCGGCCGGTGGGGCGGCGGAAGTAGGTCTCGCCGTAGGGGAGGAAGCCGGCGTGCGTCGGGCGGCCTTCGGAGCGGGAGATGCGGAGCAAGTTCCCGGTGTCGGCGAGCGAGTCGCCGAAGCTGATGATGGAGTCGTGGCATCCGAGGGGGCGGGGAGGATGAGATGACGAGCGGAAGCGCGACGAGGAGGAGCAGGTGCTTCTGGAAGAGGGAAGACGCCATGCCCGACGCCATTGGAGAGAGGGGGAGAGAAGATGGGTGGGATCAATCGCCAGGGTTGGCAAAATGGGGTTGGCAAAATTGGGAACCGGATCGGGAATTGATCGCCGCTAGTGTTAACAATCCATTTTTCACTAGTATTATATTTATTTATAAGTTGACATGTGTTCACTAATATAAAATAAAATGAAAAAATAAAAATTTCTTCTTCTTCTTCTTCCATCGGCCAAAGGCTTGCGGCAATGGTCGAGTCTGGTATGGATCACTAGCCAGCCATGGATCTCAACCTCGCCCATTGCGGCCATGAATGAGCCGATTGTAGGTAAACTTGAAGCGTCGGATGTGGATGTTCGCCAGATCCGAACAACCTTGCCCGTCGTGGCCATGGATGAGCCGGTTGTGGCAAGACCCGAAGGCATGGACAAATGTAAAGCTAGTTCGCCAGATTTGGAGGCAGGGCGAAGTTCAGGATCTCGACCTTGCCCGTCATGGCCCTGGGCAAACTTTTGGCCATTGGGATCTCAACCTCGCATGTTGCAGCCATGGACAAGCTGGCGGACAAGACAAGCTCAAGCGACGCCGGCACTTGTCCATGGTAGTCCTCAGTGTCGTTCGCCCAAACTTGTAGTAGCGCCCAAATTCAAATCAGGAAATCTGGGAGCTTGTGGCCAAGGATCCGTAGTCGACATCATTTAAACGCTCGGCCGGAGCTACTCCATATCTATAGATCTGGAAGTCTTACTGCTCGAGGCCTAGGCTTCGCGTCAGCGTCATCTGAACCCTTTCCGTCATTGCTCGTGGCTCAAAGCGGGTGTAGATGAAGGAGAAAGAGAGAGGTGCTTGGAGGAGGAAGAGAAAAAAAATCGGATTTTTAGTTTTTTTTTTTTAAATTTGATTCCAAGTCAAATTCACGTGTCAAGCTAAAATTGGACGGGCACATAAATGCGAGACACATCTCCAGCTGATGTGGTGATATGGAACCGCTTAATATTTTCTTATACATTTTGTGTACACTTCGGTGCCATGCACACATGGTTATGAACTTGTAGGTTGTGTTTGGGCGGTTGAAATTCTAATCAAAATAGGACTGCATAGGAAATAATATGAAATCTAAGAATTTTGTTAAATCCTATAATCTGTTTGGTAGGAACTACATATGAGTGTAAATGAACTCAGAAAATAACCTCTCATGAGTCACTTTTAAAGGAACCATAAATAGACAAATGGAGATAATCTCCATTAATCAACCCATGATTATTGTACAGTAGAAACCTTAAACAACAAAGGAGCTCATTTAAGAGACATGCACATATACTTATGAGATTTAACGCTTAAACGTGAGATATACTAAAATGCTTAGCAATTGGGGCCAAGAGGGTAACCCAACTAGTGCATAGTCTCGAGGCTAAGGCGGGTCCTCTTGACATCAGCTCAGTCAAAAGGTTGCCCTATGGTCTTACAATCTCGCGGATTAAAATAAACACTTTTGACTCCAAGAAAGAAAGTTTGGTATTGAAAGGGGCGGCCCTTAGTCTCGTAGTCTCACATACAAAGTTGTGTACTCTCAACACCATCCTAGTGCTTTTCCTTAATATGCGATCTAGGTCTGATGCTAGGATGTGTGTGCACAAGTGTAGTGCTATGGCATATAAAGTATGCACACTCTTCGTAAAGAAAATGCCGCTCCAATATCATATTAAGGCATGCTTTCCTAAAACCCCTCTGTAAAACAAGGGTTAGCAAGTACCCCACCTCTAATAACTCTCATCCGCAAGAACATTTAACACCTATCCTTAGTAACGCACATTGTCTTTATGCTACCAAATAACAATATTTTTGGAAAGTGAAAGCTCAGGCCTAGGTTTACTATGAGTTTTAACTCAAGTTTCCAATAGAGTCGTCAAGCTACTGCAACCTTCCCAAAGATGAACCACCAAGCAAAAGCTAATAAATTACTAAGCAAGCGCTTAGCACGAACTCTCCAAGCACACCTGTGACAGATTATTAGCTTTACCTAATTTAGGTGCGAAGGCCTTGGGTGAGGCCGTTGCGGCCTCACCCGCTACCGGTGAGGCCGCAACGGCCTCACCCAAGGCCTTCGCGGCCGAGGGCAAGGCAGCCCTCGCCCAATTTGGGCGAGGCCTTCACAACCCGGCAAGGGTCACCGGTGACCCTCGCCGGCATTGAAAAAGAATTTAAAATAAAAAAAAGGAAAAGTATAAAATATAAATTAAAAAATTAAAATAGTGTCCACTTCAGCTCCGGTGAAGCCACGTAGGATGATCGGCATCCATGTCGAATTTTCCGGCTACCAAATGGCTGATGGCACTCAAGTGATTACATTTTGCCGGAAGTGGCACTTAAGTGAGACAAAAAAAAAAAGTTATAGCACTCAAGTAAGCACCATACGAAAGTTATGGCACTCCTAGTATCCTTATCCCCATTTTAGCTGTACAATTTTTGTTTCTTGACCATTGATGTAATTAGTTCATGTTAATCAATGAAATGTTATTTGCTGAAGAATCAATATCTATTTCTAGTTGATGAGTGATGTATGTTGTGTAAATTTGAGTCAATTTTAACGATGCATTTATGCACCTTGAGATCGATGTGAGATATGAGCAGTTTTGCAGCTTGAGAATGGAAAAAAACTTTTAATTAAGCATGATTAGTGTGTTGGTTGCAACTGAGATTGAAAAAACTGCAACATTGGGTGGGTCTTGAGATTTCTAATAATTAGTGTTTTGCTGTGTAAGATTGAGCAATTATTGAGATTTCTAATAGTTACTGGTGTTTTGCTGTGTAAGATTGAGCAATTATAGTTGATTGTCACAATGCATCTTTGCACCTTACAATGTGTTGAATTTTTTAACACATTGTTATATTCGTTGAATTTTTTTAACCAGAAAAGTAATGTAATTTGCTCAAATTTATAAATCTGTTAATATGTTAATATTCAAATTTTATAAATTGTGGTTATCGTTCTTTCAAATTATAAAAAATTAAAGATTAAAAAGCTTAAATTGGTTAGCCAAAGGGCTTTTCACTACAAAAAAAAAGCGGGTTTTGCCACGAATTTTGCCACGAAAAAATTCGGAAAAATTCGTGGCAAAATGAATTTGCGATGGAAAAAAATCCGTCGCTAATAGGTCGTCGCAAAATTTTGCCACGGAAAATTTCAATTTTCGTGGCTAATTTGCCACGAAAAAAAGTCGTCGCAAAATTCGTCGCTAATTTTTCGTGGCAAAATTCGTGGCTAATTTGCAACGAAAAAAATTCGTCGCAAAATTCGTGGCTAATAATTCGTGGCTAATTTGCCACGAATAATATTCGTGGGAAAATTCGTGGCTAATTTGCCACGAAAATTATTGGTGGCAAATTTCCGTCGCTAATTTGTCACGAACATTATTCGTGGCAAATTTCCGTCGCTAATTTACCACGAACATTATTCGTGACAATTTCCGTCGCTAATTTGCCACGAAAATTATTCGTGGCAAATTTCCGTCGCTAATTTCCACGAATTTCGTGGCAAAATTCGTGGCTAATTTGCGACGAAAATTTTTCGTGGCAAAGTTCGTGGCTAATTCGCGTAAAAAATTTTTTTCAATTATTTGCGACGAAGTTATTCGTGGCTAATTTCCCACAAAAAAATTTCGTGGCTAATTTGCAAAAAATTTTTTTTTTGGGTCAGTATTTTTGCACGAAAAAATTTTGACTTTTGCGACGGACATTATTCGAAAACGAATTTGGCGACGAAATTTAATGAATAATTTAGCGACGAATGTTGTTTACGGACGAATTCAATTTGAAATCTAATTAACATTGATAGAAAATCACAGTCAAGACAAATCCTGTTCATCTTGCTAAGAAGAGTTCTAAATTAACAAGAACAAATCCCAAAAAGAAAGAAATGAAACAAAGTTCTAAATTAGTCAGTTCGCAAACTGTTCATCTTTCCAAGAAGAGTTCTGGCATGTTGTCGATAGTGTTGTCCAAGAATCAAAGTCTTGGCCATCTGCAGCGCAAACATCACAATATCAAACTCCTAACCCCTGTTAATTTTTTCACATCTATTCAACAACAAACATCACGAAATTTTTTCACAATATCAAACTCCTAATCAGCAACAGCAAGGATCATCAGCAGCATTTGGTTAGCAAGGATCATCATCAGCAAGGATCATCAATATATAAATTTGGCTGCTCCTATCAAAACAATCTGGCCAAGTGCCTGTCCAACTTTTGCAACAGTGCTTTACACTGCAAATGCTATGGCATAACAACCGTGATGATAAATGAAGATGCAATAAAAATTTATCTTCTATTCCTACAGTTAGCATAAGAGCTGGTAAGGAATTTGTAACTTACAAGTGATTCCTTAGAGTAGTATCGAATGCGAGGTAAACTGAGTATAGTTGTTGCAAACCAATCAGTCACCGCATCAGTACTTAATTCTCCTTCAAACCTATGAAAATTTCCATACATGAGATCTATGTTAGCTGACACTACAATCCAAGAAAAACTAAAGGTCCGAACTTGACTTCAAAACTTGTTGATGATCTGACAAATGCTATAAGATACAATGTCCACAGCTATTTATCCAGACTTAGTCACAGATGTCCAGTTGCAAAAATTGGCCTTCAAAGCAGGTTAAATCTCCAAAACAAAAACACGACACTGGCGTTTGGGAGGTGCACTAGAGAGGACTGGAGTGATTTTTCTCTTCAAGCTGCACTAAAGTGGCAATGGGAATTGGATACACTTTTTGGCTCGACACAGTGTAGCAAACTATAAGATCGGTTTCCAAACCTTGTCAATGTTGCTGGGAACAAGTAGGCCCTTTGTGGTGGACTAGTATAGTTTCAATATGGAACGATAACTTGGGAGGTAGATTTCTCAAGGCAACCCATCAAAGCTTTAGCTAAAAGTATAACTTGGGAGATTGATTTCCTCCTGTCCAGCCATCTTAAGTTTTGAAGGACTTACGTCTTCAGTTTTGCAATTATTGAAAATCGGCTCAAAGTTTTACACTTTTGTTAGAGTGGGGCATGCATGTGATTGAAAATGCATTGACAACACTGTAAATGCTTTGTCTCGCCATTAGGCTCCTTTTAGGTTTCTTGAGCTTTTTTTGCACTTGAGTTTGCACCCCATTGGTGCTCTATATGAATTGATTTACCTATAAATTCAGTTCACTACCTGCTGCAAACTTCAGATTGGCTGTTGTAATGCCTTAGACATAACCACAAGAGGAAGACGTACAACTGTAAAGTTTATCAGTTATGTTTATGTAATATGACATTAATAAGTAGTGGCCATAGAAATAATTACTACCGGAAGAGTTTCTTCACGTGTGCTGCTGAAATCAGGATCAAGTTGCTTGAAACCACTGGCAGAAAGAGCTTCTCTCAAGACCTTTTACAGTGAAGCATCAGTACTTGGTCGTTTTTAGTACTCTGTCTTTACTGGATTGAAATACAAGTGAAAAGATAAGGAAATTCCTTGCATAAAGAAAAAAAGCTCAACACATATTCCAGTCTTGCTTCTTAATTGCTTAACACAAATGAATATAAAAACATAATGTATACGGGATGCATGCCAATGATGGTTCAATTCAAAGAAGGTTTGGAAATAGTTTAATGAAATAATAATAAAGTGACTCCAAAACGAAAAAAAAAAACACAAATATCACGAAAAACACTATTCACCAGAATCGTTTTTCACCAAAAAACCCATCTAAACGACTCCGAAATACCAAAAAATGACTTGCGTCACGGCCAAAGGCGGTGATTTTTTATCAGCGGACCGTTTCCACTTGACCGACCAAATTTTAGCTCATTCCGACCACATTTCACCTCATTCCGACCAAATTTCAAACCAATTTCAACTAAATTTCAACCCAAATCTGATCAAATTCCAGCTTATTCCAACTAAAGTTCAACCTAAATCCAATCAAATTTCCACATTTTGACTCTGTTTCGGGTAATTTGCCAAATTGGATCCTTTCGCCCATGAATTAAATTCATGGGCGAAACAAAAATAGAACCACTCTATTTCACCCACGAAACAGAATATGATGAAAGAACCATTACATTTGCGGGGCGACAGAATGGTTCTGCAACACAGTACGGCTAAAAATTTGCAACAGAGACACGGAAGACGGAGAGATTGGTATGATCTTGACCACCAATAGAGAGAAGGTAAGCCAGCCAACATGTATGTTGCGTTGTAAACTAGTGAGTGAAAAACCCTAATTTCTATCCCAACGGAAGTCAGAAAAGGGTCCTCTTCCCCAACGTTGCCGAAGAACCCAACAAGTTTTGTCCTCGCTTCAATTTCCAATCGCTGAAGAACGCCAAGAACGCCAAGGTCGCCAAGACTTGCAACAGAGACAGAGAAGACGGAGATTGGATTGGTATGATCTTGAGAAGGCCCTAATTTCTATCGGCTCAAAAGACGACCCGCGTTTTGTGAATTTTTTGATGAAATTAGCCACGGATTAAAAATTCGTGGCTAATTCCGTCACAAATTACCCACGAATTAAAAATTAATTCCGTCAAGCTAATTACCCACGAATAAAAAAAATTGTGGCTAATTTAGAAATCCGTTTGCTACGAATTTTAATCCGACGGAATTTCCATGAATTTTTATTTTCTCATGACAAATTCAAATCGAAATATAAAATTCTCGCGGCAAACCCTAATATTTTTTGAAATTTGTGGCTAAAATCCGTGGCAAATTAGCCACGGATTTTTTGCCACGAATTTCCAAAAATAAGCCGAAAAAATTCGATTTTAGAAATTCGTGGCAAAAATCCGTGGCTAATTTGCCACGGATTTTTGCCACGAATTTCTAAAATCGAAAAAAAAATTCGATTTTTATGAAATTCGTTGCTAAAATCCGTGGCTAATTTGCCACGGATTTTTGCCACGCATTCTCTAAAATCGAAAAAAAAAAAAAATTCGATTTTTATGAAATTTGTGGCTAAAATCCGTGGCTAATTAGCCAAGGATTTTTGCCAAGAATTTCAAAAATAAGCCGAGCCGAAAAATTTGATTTTAGAAATTCGTGGCAAAATCCGTGGCTAATTTGCCACGGATTTTAGCCACGAATTTCTCTAAAATCGAAAAAAAAAAAAAAATTCGATTTTTATGAAATTCGTTGCTAAAATCCGTGGCTAATTTGCCACGGATTTTTCTTTCATGAATTTCAAAAATAAGCCGAAAAAATTCGATTTTAGAGAAATTCGTGGCAAAAATCCGGCAAATTAGTCATGGATTTTTGCCATGAATTTCTCTAAAATCGAAAAAAAATTGATTTTTATGAAATTCGTGACTAAAATCTGTGGCTAATTTGCCACGGATTTTTGCCACGAATTTCTCTAAAATAGAAAAAAAAAAATTCGATTTTTATGAAATTCGTGGCTAATTTGCCACGGATTTTTGCCACGAATTCTCTAAAATCGAATTTTTCAGGCTTATTTTTGAAATTTGTGGCTAAAAAATCCGTGGCAAATTAGCCACGGATTTTTGCCACGAATTTCAAAAAAAAAAAAATTTCAATTTTTATGAAATTCGTGGCAAAAAATCCGTGGCTAATTTGCCACGGGTTTTAGCCACGAATTTCTAAAATCAATTTTTCGGGCTTATTTTTTGGAAAAAAAAGCAAAAAATCCGTGGCTAATTTGCCCAAATTTTAGCCACGAATTTCATAAAAAATCGAATTTTTTTTTATTTTAGAGAAATTGTGGCTAAAATCCGTGGCAAATTATCCACGGATTTTTGCCACGAATTTCCAAAAAAAAACCTGAAAAATTCGATTTTAAGGAAATTCGTGGCAAAAATTCGTGGCTAATTTGCCACGGATTTTAGCCACGAATTTCTCTAAAATTAAAAAAAATTCGATTTTGATGAAATTCGTGGCTAAAATCCGCGGGCAAATTAGCCACGGATTTTTTCCACAAATTTCAAAAAAAGAAAAAAAAAAATTCAATTTTTATGAAATTCGTGGCAAAAATCCGTGGCTAATTTGCCACGGGTTTTTAGCCACGAATTTCTCTAAAATCGAAAAATTTACCACTTGGTTTTAGCCACGAATTTTCAAAAATAAGCCCGAAAAATTCGATTTTAGAGAAATTGTGGCTAAAACCCGTGGCAAATTAGCCACGGATTTTAGCCACGAATTTCCAAAAAAGCCTGAAAATTTTGATTTTTATAAAATTCGTGGCAAAAATCCGTGGCTAATTTGCCACGGATTTTTGTCACGAATTTCATAAAAAAGAAAAAAAAATTCGATTTTTATGAAATTCGTGGCAAAAATTCGTGGCTAATTTGCCACTGATTTCATTTCTACTATCCCACACCTATCCCACACCCGCATAATTCATTTTTTGGTCCGGACAATAACATTAACAGTAATAGCAATAATAATATTGGTGCCCCTAAGGTTTACTCCCCGGCTATCGGCCGTGCGGGGGTTCCCTAGGTTACCAAAAAAAAATAAACAGTAATAGCAATAATAATATTCAACAACAATAAGAAATATATATGGCAACAACAATAAACTTTTGTCATAATAATAATTACGACATAATTAGTAAAATGTCTCAAAAATCTAAATCTCCATCTTCACCTTTGTCTTCATATTGATCTTCTTCTTGAGCATCATCATCATCATCATCATCATCATCATCATCATCGTCCTCATCATCCTCTGTCTCAAAATCTGATTCTACAACACCTTCTAAATTTGATTCGCGAATTTCGGTTACATCTACATCTATCATTGCTCCACATGGATCTCGTAAAGTAGGAATGTTATATTCCTAGTTTGAACCCCGTTACAAACTTCCTCTTGTTGATATGCCGATCCTTCTAGTGTTCCTCGATTTTTTTCGTGCTTTTAGTTTTACATACAAACCCCACCAACGCCTTTTGTCACGTTTCAAACTAGGATATGATGTATAATATACTTGAATTGCTTGTTGTGCCAACACAAATGGTTCATATTTCTTATACCTTTTCTTATGATTTATTTCAACCAAATTAAACTTCATATGCACCTTCATTCCTTTGACGGGGTCGAACCACATGCACTTAAATAATACAACCCGCATTAATGGTCCGGGGTACTCTATCTCAATGATTTCATCCAATAAGCCATAAAAATCATCTTTTGAACTACCACAATTGGATGACCGAACACACACACCACTATTCATTGTAGCTTTTCCCATTCTATATGCTTGAGTGTGAAAATTATACCCGTTTATGAAATATCTTTACCCAAGTTCGTATGCTTGCCAAGTTCGTATGCTTGCTGTGGACCCCATGATGAGATAATATAGCAATCTTTGCTCTTCAACTTGATCATGATTATGGTGAACCTAAGATTACACGCCAAAAAGTCAATAATATATATTTAAATGATGTATAAAATATTAATAACTTGATTTTGGTCTATATACAACTTACACATGTTTTGAACCACGCTTTAAATTGTTCATCGCACAAACCATTTAACTCATTTGGTGGTAAATCCATACATTAAAAAAGAAAAGAAAAGGAAGAAAAGGAAGAAAGGGGAAATGGGGAAATGATGGGGGTAGGTGGTGTCAGGTGGTGTCAGGCGCATGAGGGGGGGGACCAGCATGGAAAAAGGGTAGAGAGAGAGAGAGAGAGAGAGAGAGAGAGAGGAAAAGTTAAATCGCAATAATTGCGATCCAACGGCCACGATTCGAATTAAAAAAACAATATAACGGTCCCGAAAAATTAATAATTTAGGATTTGCCCAAATGGTATTAATAAAAACACACCAAGAGAGAGGTCTATCACCAAAATCAAAGATCCGGTCAAAAATTCACTTTTCACCTATCCCGAGTAATATCGCAGCTGGACACAATAATATCGACACCGTCCAATTAAATTCGTCCCGGAATTTCGAGAAATTCGACACCAAAGTTCGGGCTCTAAATAACGGCCAAATCCATCGCTAACTCTGTTGCAAATTAGCTACGAAGAATTTTTCATCACAAATTCCGTTGCAAATTAGCGACAAAATGTATTTTTCTTTGCAAATTAGCAACGGAAAAAAATTCGTCGCTAATTTCGTCGCAAATTAACCACGAATTATTTTCCGTCGCAAATTCCGTCGCAAATTAGCCACGAATTTTTTTTTCGTGGCAAATTCCGTCGCAAATTAGCCATGAATTATTTTTTGGTGGCTAATTCCGTCGTAAATTAGCCACGAATTTTTTTCGTGACTAATTCCGTCGTAAATTAGCCACGAATTTTTTTTGATGGCTAATTCCGTAGCAAATTCGAGACGAATTTGTTTTCGTGGCAAATTTCGTCGCAAATTACCCACGAATTTTTTTCGTGGCAAATTCCATCGCAAATTAGCCACGAAAAAAATTCGTCGCTAATTTCGTCGGAAATTAGCCACGAAAAAATTGTGGCTAATTCCGTGGCAAATTAGCCACGAATTTTTTCCGTGGAAAATTTCATCGCAAATTAGCCACGAATTTTGTTTCGTCATAAAATTCGTCGGTAATTTGCGACGAATTTTTTTTTTTTCCGTCGCTAATTTGCGACGGAAAAAATTTCGTCGCAAAAGTTCGTCGCAAATTAGCAACGAAAAATTATTCGTCGCAAATTTCCGTGGCTAAATCCTTGTTTTTTTTGTAGTGTTTCAAATGTGTTTCAACCAAACGGCATTTATCTCAAAGTTGCTTCGCAAAGCACAATTTACCAAACAGTTTTTGCATTTTCCCAAGGCCTTTTAGGCTGAAGTCCTTTGCATTTCCCCAAAACTCCTTGGAAAAGCTCAACCAAATGCACTCCTAGTATCTTTGATTTTTTTTTTCGTTTTATTTACTTACATCTTCATCTTTTGTTATTTTACTTTTTAATTTGATATAAATTTTTATCGAAGTAACACATTAAGATGAAGAGGGTTAAATGGGTGGGGATTTATTAGTTAGGGTTAGGTATGGATGTATTTTAGTAATTTAGTTTGGGTATGGGTTGGGTTGGGATCAAGTCAAGTATGGATCGTCAAAATTGTATTGCAAAAATTTAGGTTAATATGGGTCAGTTTGGGTTGGACCATTTTCGATCTATCCCAACTCAAACCCAACCCAATCGGACATGACCCAGCCATTTGACACCCCTAATCTTTGGTTTAAGCATAGTATTCCCTCCTAGCTTTTTTTTTTGCCGTTGGAAGTTAAAACTTGTTTATTGAATAAAATGTTGAAATACATGTGAGTTGTGTTAGAAAAATCTCATATTGGAGAATTGGTATAGTATGGAGTAGTTAATATATCATAACCGGCTCATAACTCATTGGCTTAAGTTTTTTGAGTAAATGTGGTCCAACTAGATATGTTAACGAGTTTGAACTTGGGCTCTCTCTTGGTGATATTCTCAGGTGAGGGTATTGGATTTCTGCTACGTACTCCCACCATAAAATACACCACCTACTATGCAGAGGGTTTGTAGAAACGACTTCGGATTTGAGGTCGCGAGCTCAGATCCGATGTCGCCGTGTTAAACAACGATTCATTTTTCTGGTATTTCTAGATTAATCAACAAAATTCTAGTATGTCTTAGGTCAGTAAAATGAGTGGCGGTAAATACATGAGAGGTAGATACCCGTAGAAGAAACAGAAATCATGGATAAAATTGCGATGCTATCTGTGCAAAATGGCAGAGCTTTTTTTGTCGCTAAGAAAGTAATAATGCTCTTTATATAGAGCTAGGGATGATGGGTGGAGAGTACGCAAGAGCAACCAAAAACTATCTTCCAAAGGATGCTCTACCTATATTAGTAAAACCCATTATTATAAACTAGAGAAGCTCTATTTCCTTGTTCCATTGCCGTGAAGTCTTCCATGTGCATTCTTGTCACATAAATCAAATACTAACACGCCGGCCTCGGGCAACACCAAATGTAGGTCCACTCGAGGCTGGGCCGTCGCTCACGACGGTTGCGACCCTCGCGAGGAATCCATCTTCAAGAATAGAGGGCGTGATGGTGGGATCTTGGTCTCGGCTCTAACGTTCGATGACTCACAGGCGATGATGGGATGAGGTGGCGACGAAGGATTGGCAAGTAGTGGCTGAGGCCTAGAGTTTTATGAAACCATAGCTAACTATTTTAAAAGCTTCACGATTAGTCTTGTTGCCCAATACTAAGCGGGAAATATTTCGTTGAGAGGCAAATAGGGATCCAGAAAGATTTGAATTCAAGATCTCCCACTTTGTTACCATGTGAGATCTTGTGGGACAATAGTCAACTATTCTAAAAGTTTAAACTGTTAGATGAATGCATGATTTAATATATAAATATTCTATTTAGAATAGTAATTATTTTCCAACGGTCATCGGATATCACATTGATGCGAACGCGGTGCTGGATTAGTTGTTGAAATGTGAATTTGGAAAAAAAGCAATGTGATGATTGATCCTCAATTTACCATTTGAACAGAAAGAAATATGCTCCTGAATTATTCGAATCGGCACCAAGGTTAGCATGACTTTTTTTTCGCCCAAATGGAAAACAATTAAAACATTGAAAAAAATAAACGACTTAAAGTCTTATTGCTTAGACTAAAAGCAACAAAAAAATATGTCTTGTTGCAAATAGGTGGAACTTATCGAACAATTGCAAATTCAAATGAACTTACCGGATTATCACCATGGTTAACTTTTCTGTGTTCATCGTAAAATCAATTCACGGGCCCGAAATGCTGCCATTGCCAACTGTTATTTTGCTGGATTGATCTACTGGGTAGGAATGGAAACATTTTCCAAATGCGTTCGCATCAGGTGACGGGAAGCCGCGGTGCACATATTTCGGGCACTTCTGCGGATCTAGTCGCTTTTTAGCTTCGAACGCTTCGTGCACGCCATCACAGATATGGCTCCTGACGGGAAGTCCTCTTAAGTTGTTGATTCGCAGCAATGCATATTCAGGGGATGACTTTATCCAAATAATGTCAACTTTCTGGACTTCATCGGCACACATGATGTCTATACGTGTAATCTATCGGCTCACGGAATTGGAAATGGACAATTCAATACTCTTGCATTAAAATGAATCGGAAGGGAACTCGATCATTCAAATTAACTTCTTATCCACATCTCTATTCACCTACACATGATCTATAATCAACTAGGGGTGTGCAAAAGAATCAAGACTTGCCTGGACCACTCGGGACCGCTCGAACCGGTGGTTCCCAAGGAACCGATCCGGTTTCCGGTTCCAATTTTTGGAACCGGTGGGTACTGGCCTGGTTCTCGGTTCCCGTTCTATGGAACCACCCATCCGCCCCTCCCAGACCGGATCGGTAATATAATAATATATTTTATATTTTATTTTTTAATTTAAAAAATCTGACCAAAAAAGTTTAAAAAAAAAAAAAAAAGAGAGTTATTGTTTTGTTTGCTTGCTAACTATTGTCAACTTATGGTAAATTACCATGCATGATATATAATATAGGCTACATATGTATTTGATGTGAAACAAAGTAGCATCGTGGTGTCACGCCCGTGACTCCAATGGAACGTAACATCCCGTCACGGTCGATTATGGTGCAACGCCCCCGGAAGCGTCGCCCGACCCACACCCAAACAGGATCAAGATCAAGCACAAAAAAAAAGTAACGTATGTAATTAAATATATATACACCCGTACAATGAGACACATGAGATCAAGGTAGAATAACCAACAATTAAACAACTCTGAAAAATATAAACATTGACATTGCCATAGAAAACCTTTTTACATAGTACCATTTACAAGCCAAACAAAACAAACAAACACAATAGGTCACATGGTCATCTCGCACTCGGTCAAAAAGGGTCGAGTGGGGGACGGGTAAGTGGGTCATCTATGGGGAAGGCTACGGACAAAAAGGTTCTCTTCCCAATTTTTTAGAGCTGGGACCTAGAACCTCAGCTAAGGTTCCCGGTCTATTCTGAGGACTGGAAACTGCCCACCGAACTTTCCTCACTTAAATGTCATAATCAACTAAATTATGGTTCCTCGTGTTCCATCGGTTGGGCTGCCATTCGCTCTTTTTCGAATCCAACATCCGCCTCTCTAGGTCCAACCTTCAAGCGGCGTCCTCGCCAATCTCCGTCTTCAAAATACCTCATTTATTTCTCCTACCAGGCGGATATCATGGCCTCGAGTTCGACATTCCTGGTCCTCCTCCATCAAACCTCCTCTGCAACCTCGAGAATGTACATATCTTTTTCATTTTCCTTCTTGTACCTCGGGATCTATCACCTTACATTTATAAAATTGGTTGCATCAACCCGGTACATGCATGGCGACATCAAAAGTCCTAAACCGGCTCTCCCTCAATCCCATTGGCATCTCGATGTTTACCATAATATTCTTGTTTCGAAAATGGTCCGCTCCTATATCCACAACTACCTCGTAATGATGTTTCACAAAAGCCTCTCCATTCCCCAAGGGTAGGTAGTAGTATCGTCCCATCTCGGGGGATCCTAAAGAGGCGGTGGCCACTCCATTCTCATGGCCGGGCTCAAAAAGTTTCGGTTTACACAACCGTGAGACGAATCTCGATGAGTTTAACCCCTAAACCTAGGCTAGGCTAACATGCAATCTCGACCCGGAAAATAGATATTTAAATCACAAATCAACAATAATTAATCATTCTTAGACCCCGCAGGATAGACAGATCAATATATAATAATCAATACATAAGTGACACTCATAATCACATATATGCTAATCACATGCTTATGCACACTATTCTCACATTCTCGCATGCCGTCAATGTCGTTCGTGTATGCAAATGTCATGGACTTGACACGTGCAATTCCACATCACCCCCCACACCGCACACCGCAAACTGTCCAATTTATTATTATTACGACTCGAATCAATTTTGCACGGCCCGGTCGCCTAGCCTCCTCAAAGTGCATGAGGTGCACCAACTAATCATTTCCCATGTCTCTAGCCCGCTTCCCGTACATGAGGCGCAACAACGGCTCCCTTGCGAACGTTCACACCACTTCAAAGTGCATGAGGATGGTCGCCTTCCCATTTTATATCGGGCATTGTCACCTTCAAAGTGTATGAGGACGGTATCGATCCAAGGTCACAACCCGTGGGTCCTTAGGTGATCACACAATTCATTATTATCTGGACCCAGCATATAACGCCCGGGTAATTTAGGTGATCACACACTCATGGCGGACCCGATTTTCGCACAATTTCACCACATGCCACACTCTAGGCCTACATAATGCGTGTCCATGTTATGCAATGCAATGCACCATGAGCACCAATGAAATTCAATCACAACCAAGCACAATGTACCCTTTCACTAATTTTCCCAATCACACTACCCCACAATTTTCTAATGGGCTCCTAAATTGATCAATTAATCTAATTTCTCTCCCAATAAACGGTGTTCGATTTACCACATCATTTCACACATAAAACATGCTCACTCAACAATTCACACGACCAATGTCAATAAATAATTCAGTTTAGCTCACGTGTGCACCAAACAAGCATATTCAGTCACTTAATTACACAACAATATGCTCAATTTGTTCACTACCATTTATTTACAATTAACTAAGCATCCAACACGTAAATTCTCATTTTTCTCCGACTAAATGGCGTCGGATTAATTCCGATCCTTCACGGAACTTTCTCGCCATAATTTCTAGGTTCCAAAAATTCAACTCGCGTCTCAATCGGACCTTCGTAGCCCCGTGAACAGTAATCTACAGCTTGTGAACAGTATTTCGAGGCATATGAACAGTAAATTCGCAGCCCCTATTTTCTGAATTTCTAAAAATATTGTCCGAATTAATTCCTGATGCCCGCCATAAAATTTCCACTCCCTATTCATGCCATTCCGCACCTAATTCCATACTGATTTTGCCCAAAAAAAGAGAAAAAAGAGAGGAAAAGAGGAGGAAAGGGGAGAGAAATGGACTTACCCGAGGCTAAGAAATATACCAATCGGGCGATTTTCTCTAACCAAACGACATCAAATCAATTCCGGTCCTTCATGGGGCTTTTTCCAAAGAAGGCCAATAAAAGAGAGCAAAATGAAGAAAAAAAAAGAAAAAGAGAGAGGAAGGGCTGGTCACATGGTTCTACCGAATGGGGAGCCACAGAGAGAAAAAGAGATTTGATCATGGTCAAACATTATAGACTATCCTCCAAAAATTCAAAATTTGGTAAAAATGACCAAATTGCCCCTAAATAAATGGTTTATATTCATCCTTATCTAAAAAGAGAGGGGCAAAGGGTCAATTGTCCTAAAAATTACAGCTGATAATTATCCATAATTATCCCAAATTTTTCCAAAATTTTCGGCCAAAATTAGCTCGGGGGCAAAATTGTCATTTTTCCGTCCTAGGGCGAAATTTCAATTTTTGCACATACGCTGCGTTTCACATATGCGTGGCCAACCTAAAATGGTGTCGGAATCATGAAATTCACTTTTTAAACCCTCGAAAATCGATTGCGAGAGTTCCGGGAATAAAATAATATTAATTTTCCAATTTTTGTCAAAATTCCAGTTTTTGTCCCAGAGGGCCCCCGGTATGGTGGCACCCAAAAATGGCGGCGCCGGCCTCAAAAATAACCTCAAACGGCCTCCGAATCTAATACCCGGACCCTACAAAGGCAAAATCGTAATTTTTCACCCTCGGACCGAAATTCCAATTTTACTCGTACTAACTCCAAATGTGTGTGGCCAGCATAATATGACGAAGATTCCAAAAATAATCTCTTAAGCCTTAAAAATCGTGCACGTGGAAAACGGGCCCAATTTTGTGAATAAAACTCTCAAAACTTTTCCCTTTTTCGTGATTCTCTTACTAAAATGGTCAGAAATTCTCCGCGTTCGACCTAAATTATCCGTTTCGTAATGATCTCGATCATTGAGAGAATGAGAAATTATTACTAGTTCTAGGGTCACGATCGTTCGGTTCGTGTTCCGTCGTGTTGGCCCTGTTTCCGTGTCCAATTTGGGCAAAACCGCGTCCCCTAATTAACATTTATTGGCCAAACTCAATCCATTACCCTTTCCTACGATCGGCCACGTTGGCCCAGAATATTCCATCAGCGTCTCTAAATCGGTGTCCGTTTCATGATAGGGTCCCCGGTCCACGACCGCTTTTCTAGTTGGCCATGCCCCATTGGTTAGTATCTCGAGAGTGATCGATCGGGCGGTATAATTAAAATGAAATCATTGATTAATATCAGTTTAATTGATCCTGGAAATTACATCGAAATTTAGGTTGGATAATGGTGAACACAATCACCAACGGGCAAGAATTAGACTAGTCCATTTTTTGATTTGTCCAAAAAACTTAGTGGGACTGGTTCCATGGACTCCCAAAATCCATTCGGATCGGCGGTCCTTTAGTCTCGTGGAATCTTAAAACCGATAGGTGGTTCTTTCCCTCAATTTTTTAGAGCTGGTCCTTAGCGAATGATCGGTCCACTATTCTGAGGTGGAAACCGAGCACACCTCAACCATGCTTACCCCTATAATCAACTAAATTCTGTACTCGTGAAAATCGTTCCTTGAACCCTTAAGGACAACCCAAACAGTTCTAACTCTAGGTATCCATGAGTGTCGATGTCGAGTAAAAGCTTGGCGGCCTGCAATGTACAAATTGCTAAATGGGTTGTGTCGAGGAATTAGTGTCCAGCACCTGTAAGCATATATCAAATAGAGGAAATACTACCAAAAATCTTCAATTATATCCACTTTCATGCCAATGCCTTTTGTCACAGGTCCATCCAAATTTGCCATTAAAAAATCCGACGTGACGGCTTGCGCTGACAATTGCAGGTAAATGGAGCTTATATGGATTTGGAAAATTTCACCACCAAGCTTAATTTTGTTCAGTATGACATCAATATCCCAAGTTTTTTTTTTTTTTCATGTCACTAATACCTCAAGCATGTTCTGTCTCTCCGTAAGCGGTGCTCTTTTCTATTTGTCACCTAATTAGAACCAAAAGCTACCTGCGACAAGGGGCAAACATATTTAAGATCCGTATGTCAAAATTTTGAATTTTTGTTAAGTCTAAAGAGACTTGTTAACAAGATCGGGTACTAGTCATGTCTCAAAATTTAAACATCGATAGATCGACATTCTAAAAACACGACATGGTTTTTTCATCTTTTTCACGATAATGCACTCAATTAAATTCCCATGAAGTCTCCAACCGCAAAAAGCATGATCTAGACATGATATATGAACATATATAAATATAAAAAAGTCTTAAGTGTATTGCGATTGTGACAATTCAGTCTAAAATCTTTTTTTTACCAATTGAGTCATAGACCATTTACATTTATGTCAACTAAGTCCACCTAACCAAAAATCGTTGACAATACACCAGCCGTCTTACATGGCATGACTGGTGCTGACCTGATTTTTTTGAATTATTTTTTATTTTTCCTTTTTTTCTTTTCTTTCTCTTTCTTTTTTTTTTCTTTCGCTTCTTCCTCTAGCCGGTCATCGGACCTTGGCGACTAGCTAGAGAAGAGGGACCTCGTTGTCGCTTGGCGTCTTGTGACCTAGGCAATGGCCAGCTAAAGTCGTGAGACCCCACGCGACACTTGCTTGGGTCGCACGATCGTTGCTAGGGTTTGCATGACCCCAACTAGCCCTCACTGAGGGTCGCTCGAGGTTGTGCGACCTCAGTTGATGGCTATCGGTGCCAGATTTGGCTCACCGTCAGCATGAGGGTTTGATTTATTTTTAATAAAAAAAAGAAAATTTGCAACCGAAGCCCTTAGCAATATTTTATTACCAAACATTACTTAACCCAAAATTACTTTACAAAGGATTTTTTACCAAATGCAATTTGCATTTTCCCTAAACTCTTTAGACCAAAGGCTTTCGCATTTCCCAAAAGGCTTTCAAAATGTTGAACCAAATGCATCCTAAGAGCTGGCAAAGGAAGACTTGTCAAACAGCCGCATCCTAATCTTTTGTCTTTGGCCGAACCATGCCCCCCCTCCTTAGGAGAGAGAGAGATGATTCAATGGGAAGTCCACTCGACTGAATTTACAGCAATGAATGGCTTAGGTTGAATTCATAAGACGTTACATTCAAAGCTATTACAATGAAGTGAAAATGCATTAAGATACACAAAAAGAAAAAAGAGCACAGGGTAGTAAGGAAAAAGATCCAGCCATCCAGGAAGCCAAAATTATACATTGTTGTAACTTGATCTTGTCTACGGAATTGAAATAATGCATGAGATACAAAATTTGAATGATAAGAACAAGTGATCTGCCCATGTTTGATGGGGCGTCTCACAGCTTTCTGTCCAAAGCATATGCCTCACTTAGAAGTCTTCTTTTACAAAATGAACTTCCCTCGACACTGTCGCCGCCATCTCCTATGATAGTATAACATCCATTTTATGCTTTGCAAATGTCTGCGTCTAGTAAAGGTATGCAATAAAAAATGCTGAACCAGCTCACTTATTCCTTCAGACTTGCCACAACAAAAACGAAGCCTTTCTCGATCTCACTTCACCAACACCAACTGTTGCCCCTCTCCCACTCAATCCAAAAGGTATTCTCTTTTCATTCCGTTATCCTATAAATACATCTTTTGGGCCGCAGCTAATCCGGGATTACCCCAGAATCTCAGGTCAAACTTAAAAAAACCGGGAGCCAAAGCATGAAAAAGCCTCATGTTTTCCCTGTCCTGGCTTCCGATGTAAATATCAATTGGCATAGGGTAAGGCATTCTCATTCAAGCATCAGGTCAGGTTGTGGTGAAGGATGAAAGAAGACCCGCGGCCTGCACAGGAAAAACATCACTGAATGTCGATAAGGCAGCAGCTGAACCGTCCTTGAATATGCCCACTTGACCATCAGTCAGGGTGGATCCCAGTTTCAATGTGTTCCCTCCAAATCTGCTGCCAACCTGGCCAATTGTGAGAGGAAATAATATCAGATGCATGTCATAGAACATGGAAAAAGACTTTCTTTCCAAAACACCTAGCCAAATATCTGACATCTCTGAAACTAAAATCTTCTCACAATTACAATGTTCTGCGAAAAGCCAATGTCTACTCCCAATGTACCAAAACAACATGAAGTATGTGGAACTATCTCGGTGCACAACTACGCAAACAAGCTCAAAAAGGAAGGCCAAAGTTAAGAACTTCTATCACCACTTTCAGACGGTTACACCAATGAGTTTTCTTGCACTGTGTCCCAGACTATAGGTACTTATTACATTCCATGTCACAAATGACTCTGTTAACTCAAACATTAATGCATGCAGTGAAACAGAAAACCCCCAATAAACACCTCGGCAACCAAAGATATAATCAAATTTAAGTTTCTCCAAATAAAAAAATCAAAGCTGAAAGATTAAGTCCAAATAGAGCTTAGAAAGTTAGACATATCATCTCCAACACAGATGTTCACGACACAGCTCTATAAAGCACGTAGATGACTAGCCAGGGACATGATAAATAATATATAACCAGGTAAAGAAAAAGAAGCAAAAGAAAGAAAGCACACTCACCTGCATAAAAGAACTTCAACAATGGAACTTGCTACTCCAGAAGACAATATGTCGTCCAAATCAATCGTTAGAGAAATTTCCCCATTACTATAAGATTTCTGACTCTTTGAAGAAAAAAACCTTCTATAGAAACACTAGTATTTGCTTTAGATGTCCTCCTTGAAGACAATGCAGGTACACTGCAGACAGAATTCAATAATAAGAGGCTTTTTTTGAGATAATCTGGTCATGAGAGCTCAAATATTTATCATGCAGACACAAAACATGGAAAGGCATATTTAACCTGATTGGAAGTATTTAAACCAGGGAACTGTGGAGCATCTCATAATATTTGATTCTGAATTCAAGGCACATAAAACCGATTAAGTTGTATGAAGAACCGAAGAGGACAGCATGCCGTAAATATGACTGTCTTTCTTTCTCCCACAAATATGGCTCTAACCTTTGATGAATGAACAAGAAAACACTATTAGGTAACTGCAAGAAAATGAAGAGTTATAATCACAAAACCATCTACTGGGACGCAAACATAACACAGCTAGTACTAGATAGATGGTCCAAGGAAGCCAATTAGCTATTTCTTGCTACATTTTAACATAGTAAGTAGACCTCCAAATTTGTAACTATATTCGGTGAATTCATTTGAAGTCATCACCGATAATCCTAGGGACTTCTAATTTGTGTCCCACCTTCTTCCCTCATCTCTCATGTTCCTCCAAGTCCACCTTTTCCCAAAAAAGCATTACTACACAGTCATCTTTGGACAATATGTCTACACTATAACTAAATGCACAAAATTGAGCATCATCATCTAAGCATCATTTACGTGTGAAAGAGCTGTTCACGTATCAGAATAATCTCACGCGCAATAACTTCTACCCAGGTTTAACAAAAGGGCAGCCACTTGACCATGAAAGAAAATTCTTTCTATTCCTACCATTGCCATTTACACTCTAATCTAAACACGGATCATATAAAATCTTCCATCTCTTAGCTTAAAGATATTCTTGGAAACAATTTTATATGAAAAACAGAATCAAAGTATAGAATTGTCGGATGCAAATATTAGTGAGAAGCGAGATTAGATTTTGTGAAAACATCTTGGAGCACCGTCTGCTTGTGGAATATATACTGCAAAAACAAATCCAGTAACTTACGTGAGCCAGTCTACGGGATCTAATCTCTGCAAAATACATGTTCTGATGGCAGACTTTTTCTGCCTTTGATCCGTTTGCCTAAACGAATACTTTGGCTTTGAACTTCTAGACAACTCTTCATCCATAGTGGAATCACCTCCAGAAAGAATATCATATATGAACTTTAAATCTAACATAACTTGCAAAGCTCCTTTATTTGATCACTTTAGATCCATTAGCTTCTTCAGTAGAAAGGTAGTATCCATATATATCAGTCAACTGTAAAAGCAAAAACTGTCAGTAAATAAACACCAGATTAAAATAAGCTATAAACATGAAGCAATCACAAAAACCACAGTAGGACTGTCCACAGAACTGAGTAAATAATAAAAGTCAAAAGACACAACTTGTAAGACGTTATTCATTATGAGGAAAGTAAGAGGACTTTATGATATTGTAACACCTAAACACTATAAATCAGAAAAGGCTCTTTACAGCTTCACAAGGCAAATGTAATCATGATTTTCACGAGGCTCTTTACAACGACCTTGATCAACATTTGCATTGGATCACTGTAGCCGGCGAGGGTTGTCAGAACTCACCAGCCATTGGACTCTAATAAGATTTGTTAAGCTTATCCTGCTCAGATTGACCTATCGAGCAGTTCGCTGTTAATTTGACATTGGCAGACATGAACCATAAACATGGATTGCCATCTGTATGAGCAGCTAAATGTTCGTTGAGCAAGCTTGCTGTTTGCATTGCATCATGCAGCTTTTGAGCAATTCAGAATCTTTCTCAAGAGAGATTAGAGAAGAACACATTCTGATGATAAGGGATTGTTGCAGGAATAATCCCTAGTTGAGAAGTTGTGAGGATAATGTTAAAGTAATAACATAGAAAACTTACTTCAACATCATGCAGTAAAACTGTACAGTCTTCTAGTCCCAAGACAACAACTTTGCCATCAGGATGCTCGCATAATGATGTAATACATTTACCTGGAGTACATTAGTGTAGTTAAGAGAATCCAATATTGATGATATACAATGAAACGTGCAAAGAAAAGTGAGTTCATAAACAGCAGCAACAAAAAAATTAATAGACAAAGAGGAAAGACAGAGAACACACATGAACCGAGAAAATGATAATCAAAATTTGTAAGAGTACAATATAACTGAGAGGGATATCGGTAGCTTGATATGGTATTTCTTTGGGGTAGTAGGTCATCTAAAGCCAGGGAAAATATATCTAAAGCCATCGTTGAGAAAACGAACACATTGAATAAAAAAGAGAACTTTCTCTGGTCAAAGCAATTACCAAGAGAGATTGTCCACAGCCTCTGCCAATTGAAGCGATGAAGCACCACCTTCAAGTCCTCCGTAACCATCGCCAGCAAATCCTTCTCCGGATTTCACTCCGCCATCTTCACCTACCTATCGGAAATCAAGTAAACTTCACAAAACTAAGTCGGAAGAATCGAGTCAACCAGCCATTAGGTTGCAAAGAACAACGAACAGGAGCCAAACCTGAGAAGCCAGCAACTCCAAGAGTATGCGGAGAAAATTGTAGGAGAGGAACAGGTGGGAGAGAAAATAAGAGAGAGACAGAAAGACTTGATTACAGGAGTGGAGGTTGACAGTTTGAGCTCCATAAAAGCTTCTGCCAAATATAATGAGGGCAATGTGGGATGACAACATGCTAACAAGCATTACAATTCCAAGGATGCATTGTCAGGGTTTGGAGAAGTTCCTGGAACATCGAGCTCCTTATCCTTTTATGATTTCGATTCCTTTTAGAAATAACTTGAAAGCTCTCTTGGATATTTCAGCATTTACATCATGCTATGGAATGATAGCGAATCCTGCCGATGAGTCGATGGAATCAATTCAGCAACTAAGATCAACGAACTAGTAATAATACTCCGAAGTTTACAGATCTCTATTTGTCAAACTCGATATTCTTTTTTAACTCTTTGGATCCAACTAATGGGACATCTAACATCATCAACCACAGAAGCCTCGATCAAATTAACATACTAAATTCAACTCAAGTTGCTTGCTTTTGTGGGACATAGTATGATTCTTTTCGTTATCATTATGTGCTATTCATGCATTAGAATTAATGCAAGACAGTTTCAAACGGGATATCGAAAAGTTTCCTCAGGAAACTAATGGAATTGCTTCCTCTGTTTTTATTTTCAACAAGTAAATGCACTAACAAGAGCTTATGCACAATATAAGGGATTATTTCACAGTGCAGTTGATTATGTCAAAAGACATTCTAGCTAATGTCTTGCTTGGTTCCGACCAAAAAAAAAAATTGTCTTGCTTGGCTCACAAGTTCAGGTATATGACAGATGGCTGTACCAACTCTACAATCATCAAGATTCATTCTTTGGGATAATCTATTATTAGCCTTGGACTAGGGATATCCTGGATTCAAACCACATGAACATGGATCCATAGTCAGAAAAATTTTGAATTGTAATTTTCTCGATTGATCCAAATAATTCACGATGCTTTTGCTTTTGCCCTGTTTGCTAGTTCACTCACAACCACACCACTAGGAGAAGAGCTTGTTCTTGCATTTAGCTTTTCTAGACCAATACGATCACCTTAATCAGCTAATGCAGACAGTTCTGTGAGATAAAATGTGTGGAACACAATGGCTGGACAAATTTTATCCCAAGTCATTAGCGTATGCATACGAAGGGACGCCCTATCAACATGCTCCTTTTGCACCATAAATTCACTCATAAGGGTACCTTAGAAACATCTAGTCATGAATTACATGATGAGTGCAGAGCAAACTAAAACCTCACATTAGAAGGACCGCCATATAGGGTCCTTCATTTAGCATTTTCTTGACCTACACAATGACCTTTGGCATGCTATGAAATACCTGCATACATCAGTTTTTATTCAGTACCCCCAGGATTCCAGAATCAATCAAATGTTGAAAATCTTTATTTTTCTGCATAGGATGAAGGATCCTCCCCGAAGACTAATGACAAATGATGTGCTTAGAAAGCCTTTTCATCTATTTCCATTACTGGCATGATAAGCAAAATCATTTTGCAAAACCACACATTAACTTCCATGAACATCTCCGCTGGATTCCTTGAATCCAAGTAAGGATACAATGATGACACTGTCAACCAGGAAATAACAAATGACAAGATCATAAATCTTGAAAGATATTGCAAGCGGAAATATAAATGAAAATTGGGCGGTAGATCCCAAAAGAGCAAAGGTAACTTACTTGCTTTATGTACCCTTCGTTAGAAAATGTGGACCATTTCCAGTGTATTACTCACACGGCTAATCATATCATTATAACTTTGCATAATTCTCATAATTTCGATAAATCCGCGTTCCAGATAATTCTGGAATTCTTTTGAGTGACTTGCATCCACTGATACGCAGTTCTTCCAAAAACTCCAACCTATCAAGACCTTGAATTTCGGCTAAGTTTACGCAGGTTTCGGCTATTAATATCTTCAGCCTCCCGGATTTTAGAAGGTCTAGCCTTTCAATGGAGGTGCACTTAGAGATATCCAGGCCTTCCAAAAACTCCAACGTATCGAGGCCTTGAATTTTGGCTAAGTTTTTGCAGCCAGCAACTTCTAATTTCTTCAGCCTCCTGGATTTTGAAAGGTCTAGCTTTTCAATTGAAGTGCACCAAGAGATATCCAGGCTTTCCAAAAACTCCAACGAATCGAGGCCTCGAACTTCGGCTAATTTTATGCACGATCGAGCATATAATGTCTTCACCTTCCGGATTTTGGAAGGTCTAGCCTTTCAATTGAAGTGCAGCAAGAGATATCCAGGCTTTCCAAAAACTCCAACCTATCGAGGCCTTGAATTTCGGCTAATTTCTCGCACCATCGAGCATCTAATTTCTTCAGGCTCTTGGATTTTGGAAGGAGCAGCCTCTCAATGGAATCGCACCTAAAGATATCCAGGCTTTCCAAAAACTCCAACCTATCGAGGCCTTGAATTTCGGCTAATTTCTTGCACCTTTGAGCATCTAATGTCTTCAAGCTCTTGGATTTTGGAAGGAGCAACCTCTCAATTGAATCGCAGCTTTTCACAGTCAAGCTTTCCAAATATATCAATTTGTCAAGACCTCGAACTTCAAGTAGATTCTTGCAAACTCGGACGGATAATGTCCTTAGATGGATAAACTGTGAAACGTCTAGCGTTTCAATAGAATCACAGCTACGGACTTCCAAGATTTCCAACCTGAAGGGGGTGTTTAGGGATTGTAATAATTCGATCCTTCAACGTCCGTCGATCGGGAGCATTTTTGAATTCTCTATTGGTGTTGATGGGAGCACCTGGATGCACTTGCGAAATCCTGCAGCCCCAAACTCGCAGTCGCTTGAGATGGGTTGGGCGGGAAAGTGAGGGCAATTCGCGACTTTGGCAGGTAACGCCCAAATCTGTTAAGCTGGAAGGAAGAAGGTCCGGCAGCGATTGGAGCCCCCAGGAGCAAAGAACGTCGAGACGTTGTAGGGAAGAAAGATTGCACATGCTTTGTGGCATTTTCCCTTTCAGATTGCTGCAATCCGAAGCGTCAAACTCCCGAAGCTTTCTCAGCCTCCCAATACCCTTGGGTAATTCTTCTATACCGGTTCCGGAAATATCCAGAATCTCTAGATTCTCCAGAGACTCTGTTTCTGCTGGAAGCTCCATGACCCTCCTACACCCGCCCAAGTCCAAGCGAAGGAGGTCCTTCATGTCTCCAATTGAAGGATCGATCTGCTTCAGTCTCCGACAATTTTTGAGGATGAGAACCTCCAAATGCTTAAAAGCTGAGAGGAAGATCGTATTTTCCAAGCAATCACAAGACCTCAGGTCGAGATATTTGAGCTTCTTTGCCATCTGGTAAAATAAAAATAATAATGATTGTCAAGGGGTTAGTCTAGAGTGATTATGATTAAAAAGAAAGCATAAAAGGAAGAAAAACATAAGACTTGTTCTTACCATGAAAGAACTCCATCCTTCCCATTTCTTATTTATCCTGCTGCTTGTCAATGCGAGTACAGCTAATTCTTTTGCATGAAAATTTTTTACATTAAAATTCATTCTATGATTTTGCCAACGAAGCCATCTTAACCCCTTCATTGAGTCCATAAAATCTCCATTGAGATCTGCCCCTTCCACGTGAAGGAATCTCAGACTCGTCAAATTCTTGAATTGTTTTTTTGTGTAACTGTCGCTGTCTCTCGAGATTGTTCTCACAGTAGCCTTTTGAGCCGCCTTCACTAAGATGAATCGCCTCAATCTTGTCCGTTCCCTATAAGCAAGAATCAATGTTCATTAATAATGTATCCAACTACAGTAATCGAATATCATTTGTTCATATTGCTATTGACGTGCATTAATTTGTTCTAGAGACCAGCAGTGTGAACATATGATTTTCTTTTTAAGCCAATAAAGAGTATTTATAAAGGCTAACAAAGTGAAGGATGTCGATTTCCATTTTGAAATTTGGCCATACGCATTCGGATTTTAAAAAGAATTATGATGTAATGGCTCATATAGAGTAGAAACTTAACAACTTGTAATCTTTTCTTTCCAGTACTGTAGCTTCATTACCATACTAATTAAGACATGCGTGCAATGCACAGAATTTATCAAATTGCAACGTGCAAAAAGAAAAGTTGAATTGATCAATTTTCGTAGAAATAAAATTTTTTTCTCTCTGTAAATTTCATATTAATTTCGTATTTGATTGTGCTACTCATGCGATTAATAAAAAAAATAACATATACTCTGATTTTCAATTGGAGTAATAACTAATTACGAGAAACTGAATATTGTGATAGTAGTTATATTAATATATTATGTACTTATTATTTTATTAATAGTGACTTGAAATATTGTTAATTAATTTTTTTTCTAATTATAAATAACTAAGACAATAATATTAGTTATATTAATATTCTCTACAACTTATTATTTTATCATAAATTTTAGTTCAACAATAGATTACATTTTGATATATTCATAATCATAAATAACTTATTAGTTATATTAATATTCTCTACAGCTTATTATTTTATCATTAATTTAAGTTTAACTATAGATTACAATCCGATATAATCATAATCATAATTAACTGAGTAACTCAAGTATAATAAATATAATAAACAGACCCTAATAACTTTGATGTATATTAAACAATTAATTGTTGAAAGTGCAAAGCATTTTTTGCAATGTGAAAATTGAAGCTACTCTTGGCTACAAGCCTACATGGAATAGCTTTTCCTTGCCCCCCCCCCCCTCCCCGGAAATGACTATTCCTAATTGGGAAAGAATAGTAATTTCTAATCTATTTTTTAACAAAATGAAGGAATAATTGCTTTATTGGAATAGATTGAAAATATAAAAGTTCTTCCCGAGAACCAAATGGGTAGTAAGCTTTCACAAGAAAAAAAAATCACTTATGCATAAGAAGTCAAGAAGTAAAACAGAAAGTTCATGGATTTCCATATCAGTTTCTCCGAACCAAAAATTTTGTTATTGTAATTCACAATGCTGTACAAGATTTCCTGGATACTCATAGGTGATTGACATAACAATTTGGAAAGGAATCAGATCTCAACACCTAAAAGGAATCCAAGAGAAGAGTAACTATATAAAAAAAATGGAAGAAATCTTCAATAGAAGTAATCTACTCACATTAGTCATTTTCCCATAAATTTCCCTCTCAAAATATCAATATACCCTATCTATCTTCAAGATTTCTTTGTGTGATGTGTAACTTTTTTCACCTTAAAAAATCGATAGGTAGAGTTTGGTCAAATCCGAAAATAGGCCCAACCTTCTTGGGATAAAAGTAGCAAAACCTTTGAAATGTCTATAAAGACTAACCTTCGACATTTACGACAAAAATAACATGACATTTCAAACATAATACAAATAGCCCAACTATTTAACCGTAGAACAAAGCTGACACCTATTACAAATTTCATCCATTATCAGCGTTAAATCGCCATGGGTACCCTACATTGCTCACTCTGCTAATGTACACAATGAACCATGTCAATCCACACCAAAAAAGCTGTTTGCTTTATTTTATGATCTTGTTTACAAACTTTATTTATAATCTTTCTTATGAAATTTCTGGCTTTTTATAAAAAGAAAGAAGTCATTTGTGGTCATTGTCACGCCCCGGACCCAACCGAGCTCGCGACATCCCTCTTCGGTCGAATTAAAATTACGTCCCAGGATGCATTGCCGACCCAAAAGAAATACCCACGCATGTACGCAAGCAGAAACGAATTTAAAACAACCCAAACAATGAAATATGACAAAGGGGTAACAATAACACAAATCGGAAATATCATAACATTAGAAGACCGTCACTTACAAAATCCAACCTTACATACAAAGGCTACTAGGGTTAAAACCACTATCATAAAAAAGGAACAGGTGGCAGGGTAGACTAGCCTAGCTATACAAAAAGGTCCATCAACTCCATGGGCTCCTCTTCGGGTCTTGCTCCATTGGCTCTTCCTCGGGATCCTAAAACGCTATGACGGACCATTCATAGTTGGGGTTGAGGGTCTGAAATGGTTATATAATAACCATGAGAACGAGTCTCAATAAGCAACACCCTAAATCCCACCTAGATCAATGCGTACCTAGACAAGTCTTAACATGCAATTTGACCCGGTGGTATATAGAATTCACATAATCATACTTACCTCGCTCAAACCACACGTCCACTCCGCATATTAATTAAACACCATAATGCAATAATAATCCAGAAATATAACATCACCAATCAAATGCCATAACAACGCATATTCAATCAATTTAATCACACTCAATTTGCATGCGTGGCCGAGCAACTTTCCACGACCTCCCAGGTCCCTTCACACAACTCGCGTCAACACACCTTGGGTCAGCCCTCAGATCAAGCCGAGTCATCCCTCCTTTGGACATTTCACACATTCACACGACCCGCGTCAACATGCCTTAGATTAGCCCTCGAGATCAAGCCGGGCTTCGTCCCGCGTAACCACGCCTCAGGACATTTTTCCCCTTCCAATGACCCGCATAACCATACCTCGGTCTGGTCATGCCTTTCTCGCCACACCCGCGTAACCACACCTCAGGTTGGCAGCCCTCCGATCAATCCGGGCTTTTCTCATGCACATGCACCACAACACAATTCACCATTCTCACACGTATAATCAATCAATTCAATCACACTCAATTCACATGCGTGACCGAGCAGTCTCATCTCTCACTGGACCTTTCACTCTTTCACATGACCCGTGTCAACATGCCTCAGGTCAGCCCTCAGATTAAGCCGGGCTCCGTCCTGTCGTAACCACGCCTCATGACATTTTTCCTCTTTCAATGACCCCGCGTAACCACGCCTCGGATTAACAGCTCTCTGATTAATCCAGACTTTTCTTATGCATATGCACCACAACACAATTCACCGTTTTCACAAGTCGTACCAATCAAACTCAAGGCATGCTCACTACATCACAATTCGCCATTCAACACGTCGTACGAATCCAAATCACATCACAAGCCCATCATACTAGCCCACCAATCCGACATTCAAGCCGGCCACATACGAACATCAAATCCACCCACGAATGCCACAACAAGCCAATCATCGACCACAAGCATTAGCCACTAATGAGCACTCAAAACCATCCCAATTCACCCAACAATTCAACCATATTCAAATCACAAAGTTCAGTAAATCAATTATATCAAACTAGCCCTTAATCCACCCGGTCTATCCTCTAAACAAGTCTAAAAATACCCATAGTCCTAAGTAAGGATTAGAAAGTCACTTACCTAAATTTGGCCGGAAAAAATTCACACGGGCCTAAAATGGCCCGGGTGAACATTGCTAGGATCGGCACGGGCGAGGGCACAACGGGCGCGAGGCTCGGCCACACTCGGCACCCGGCCCGGTGAGTCAGCGCGACGCTCAGCCACAACAGGGCATACGGCCCGGCGACTCGGCCGACAAGTCCAGGCGAGACTCACTAAAACGAAATGAGAAATAATCATCTATTTCATTAATCCCGGAAGTGGGTGAATTTCAGGACGTTACATTAAGACAAGTCATCTGCTTCCTTCCCAGCCACAACTTACACTTTTCCTTACGTCTATAGTCAATTCTGATTATTTGGTGGAGTAGCTCCCGCTTGATGTCCTACTCGTGGTTGCCACAATTGTATCGGCGGCCTAACCTAATTGGCTGGCTGGGTAGCTCCAAATTGATTTCCATTCCGGGCGGCAACGGCGGTAGTGCAGGCGATCCAGCCTGTCTGTTATTGAGGCATTTCTTGAACTAATGGCCCATTCCGCCACATATAAAACATGCTCCGCCCTGCTCAAGTAAGGTCCACAACCATGCCTCCCTCCACACAACCGACATAGGGCATTCTAAAAGCGTTTCGACTTCTCGATATTTCTCTAAACGGGAGGGACAAAATGATTATTTCCCGTTATAGGTCTTGTCCCAAAACGACAGTTGTCCCAAGTCGGGGCCTGCCCCATGATTCGAGGCGGCAGCCCGCTCCATCAAATCTCGCTCAATTGCCTGAGCTCGGTCATATATCTCATGATAACCCCTCAGGTTCAGAGATATCATTTGACTGCGAAGGTCCGGTTTCAACCCGTCTCGGAATCTCCTGGCTTTGTCCACTGGGTCCTCTACCATTCTTGGGGCAAATTTGGATAGCCTTACAAACTCGGCTTCGTATTGATCCACCGACATCTGACCTTGGCGGAGTCTCATGAACTCAGCCAACTTCTGCTCTCGGGCACTTTTCGAGAAATACTTGCCATTGAAGGTCTCAATAAAAACTGTCCAATTCGGGGTAGTACCAGCGGGGAACACTTGACCTCTGGTGGCTCTCCGCTAATCACTTGTATTTTCCTGAAGCTGGTAGACTGCTAAAGTTATTTTTTCTTCTTCCGTGCAACCAAGCACCTTGAAAGCTTTCTCTAGCTCTTCCACCCACCAAGGTACAGCCTCAATATCACCTCTCTTAGCAAACTTGGGGTTTCAACCTCAAAAACTGCTTGACCAGTTTAGACATCAGTCTGTTTGCATTCACCTATCCTTGACTAGGATTCCCGTCATTTCCATTGGCTCCGTTGGTGGCGGCAACAGCAGCCTTAGCGGCAGCAGCGACAGTAGTATTCCGCTCTTCAATTTGCCTACCCATCAAAACCCCGACTTCTTGCAGTACTCTCAGAATTCCATCAACCCAGGGATCCTTTGCAACTCTAGCTTGTGGGGCCACATGATCTCGACCTCGACCTCGACCGCTCATTCTCACTTGATCTCACACTTGCCTACCTGCTATAATTCCACTTAGGAATTAGAGATCTAGGCCAACTATACCAGTCTAAAGCCCTAGACAGTGAATCACAATAATAATTCACTAAGCAGGCAACCAATCACAAACAACACCCAATCACAACCAACAGAGTTCGTGCACTTACCTCAAGTCTTGACGCACCTGCATCTCACACATTAATGCATAAGATCACTCAACAACCATAATCACACAATTTGGGATAGCATAGCACACAAGTCTCCCTAACTAACTACTCCAAAGTCATCACTCCTTATCACTCCAAGTTTCGACCAACTTGGATCGAGCTTACCTGCTCTGATACCAAATCAACGGGGATGTCACGCCCCAAACCCCAACGGGCTCGCGACACTCCTTCCATGGTCGTATTGAACGCGACGTCCCAGGACGCGTCGCCAACCCATACGAAACACGCAAAGACGTACGCAAGCGGAAGCGAAATTTAAGCAACCCTGATGATAGTTAATGACAAGGGATAGCACTACAGCATTCACAAATACACAACATCAAAAGGGGACAGTGGTTGGGTAGCCTACTTCACTATACAAAAGAGGGGCATTCAAAGATGAGATGAAGCATCAAATGCCCAAGGTCACTCCCGGTCTCTGAACCGCACGTGATGACTATCCGTCACTCCAAACCTGAAAATGTGTAACAACGGGGATGAGATAAATCTCAATAAGTAGACAACCTAAACCCCACATAGGCCAATGCATACCCAGACAAGTCTCCACATGCAATATAACAACCGATAAATAAAATCCACATGAACGTACTTACCTTTTCTCAAATCATGCGCCAACTCTGCATATTAGTCAATTCACAGTAATGCAATAACACCCAATATACATATCACTATCATTCGAGCACCATACATAAATATATTCACCCAATTCATTCAAGCACATTTCGCATGCGTGTCGGCAACTTTTCACGATTCGGTCAATACCCCACAAGTTAGCCCTCCGATCAATTCGGGCTCTATCCCTCATTGGATATTTCACACTTTTTCACAACCTGAGTCAATACCCCACAAGTCAGCCCTTGATCAATCCGGGCTCCGTTCCTTACTGGACATTTTACACTTTCTCACGACTCGAGTCAACACCCTAGAGGTCCTTTCTCACAACCCGGGTCAACACCCTATAGGTTGGCAGCCCTCCGATCGATTCGGGCTTGTTCAAGCAAACACACACGCCACTTAATTCAATCAATTTAATAACATTAACATATTCAAACAACACTCTAATATGTTCAACCGCCAGTCATTCCAATCATTCCATGCGAGTACCAAATTCGTTCCTTAAGGCATCACAAGTTCGCCACATTGCACAACCATCATTCTAACACATTTCAAGCACCTAATTTCAAGTCATAACCTCACTTCAATGGCTCACAATTCCGTCATTCAAGCCGGCCACATTCAGCCCACAAACCAACACGAACCGACCACACTCGAGCATAGAATTTCACTCACAAATGCCACCACAAACCAGCCATGAACAGCCACCAATTGACCCCAAAAGTCACCACAATTTAGTCTAACAATTAATCACATTCACAAATTGATCCTAATCCAAGCTTAACCACTAAACCGGTACTAATCACACCCCAAACAAGTCTAAATAATACCCATTATACTAGGTAGGTTTAGGAAGTCACTTACTAGGTTTTGGCCGGAAAAAATCGGTGCGGGCCCAAAATGGCCCTGGTGAACAGTAATGGGCTCGACACGGGCGAGGGCGCGACGAGCAAGGGGCTCGGCCACGGCTCGGTACACCGTCGGCTATGGCCCGGGGCTCTCGGCCACGACCAGGCGAGCGGCCGCACGCGGGCACCGGCACGGGCGGTGGAGATGAGCGTAGCTAGGACGGCCCAGTACAATCAAGGCAGCCGGAAGGTGAGCTTGGCACCCAGGCAACGCTAGGTGAGCTTGGGCACGGCTAGGCACGCTGGGGCGCGGCCTAAGCACCGACGGCGAAGTTCGACCACGCCTAGGGCTGGTAGGGGCGACACCGCGAGGTGGTGGCGCGGCGACGGCGCATGCCGCGTGGGGAAAGCCGGGTGGTGGCAAAGCCGAGCGGGTGGGATGAGCAACGGCGGCGGCGCATGCTTGGCGACAAGCTCAAATGTAACCGGGAGAGGCCGGGAGGAGAGAATTAAGGGGAAGGAAATGCCGCGATGGGACGGAGGCAACATGGCGATGTCGCAGTGGTCAGGCGAACAGGATCGCCTACAGTGGCTATGCAAATACCGGGTCGCTAAATAACGCAGCAGCCACCGCCGCCGCATGTAGCACGGGTAGGTCGGGCGGCAAAGCGGTCGCCGATAGCAAGCGGTTGCCGGTGACGAGCAGAAAGGCACGGTCGGGGCAACGCCGCGGCAAGGCCGATGGCGGGTGGTGGCTAGGTTAGTCTTGACAAGCAAGAGTCGCATCGTATCAAAGAAGAAGCATAAGTAGTCGAGCTAAGAGAGGAAAAGAAGAAGAAGAGAAGAAGAAGAAGAAAGAAGAAAAGAAAAGAAAGAAAAAGAAGAGAGAGAGAGAGAGAGAGGAGTGGATGGGTCTACATGGGGAAGATGAGGGGCAGATGTGCGCAGGGTGGGAGGTGACCGGGGAAGGAGAGAGAGAGAGAGAGAGAGAGAGAGAGAGAGAGAGAGAGAGAGAGAGAAACAAACAAAAGTCAACGCAATGATTGCGCGATCTAACGGCCCACGTTCAAACCCAAAAAATCGATCTAATGGTCCATGAAAAATCCTAATTATAAATTAGGAAAAAGGCCAAAAGACTAAATAAAACACACTACAAAAAAAGGTCAATTAGTCCAAATCTGCACTTTTCGGTCCAAATTTCACTTTTCACTTATTCCAGGCAATATTAATGCTGGCCACAATAATATCGATACCGTCCAATTAAATTCGTCATGAAACTCTTAGAAATTCGACATTAAAGTTCGAGCTCTAAATAACGGCCAAATTTGATCAAGTACGATTCTAGCAAAATCTCTAATTTAAAAAAAAAAAAAACTCAAGAGTGATTAGTTCCGGGCAAGATTTTATTATAAGCGCACTGACGAAATACACGTTTTATAAATGCAAAAAATGAGTCGAAATTCGGAATGTCACATTATCCTTTGAAGAAAAGTCAATCGTTCTCAACTCACTCGTGTTCACATTAGACGATTGCAATTCAGAACCTCCGCATGATTACCCGAAGGGAAGAATCCATTGAAACCGAACTTCACTGGCCCCTTCTCCTCCTCCACCAGACCCAATTGACTGTCTTGACCATTCACATTGTCAATCTCCTATAGCAATCTGTTACTATTAGTTTCTCATGATTCAACCCCATCATCTACTCCCCCACTGCCAATGAAAGAGGCCACCACACAATTGTTGTCACCGTCGAGACGCTAAGAGACATGGCCGAGAGGAGGGAGGGATGGGACCAATTATCGACGTACGACAGACGGATGACAGACGACGCACTTGGTGTGTGACGTGGTTGAATTTGGAGCCTTCGGCGTGGGATGGTATAGGTGGAAGGTAGTAGGGCGAAGTGGGCGGTGGGGTAGTAGAGGTCGCAGTGGCCCAGACATGAGGCGATTTGGCTCGCTAAAGGGGCCACTGAAGAGAGGAGGTCATTAGCTAAATAGTGAAGGCGTCCAAGAGTGAAGGTATGAGTACGATAAGAGAGAGAGGATATTAAAGGATTTTCAAAGATTCCCAAGTTTATATAAGGTTACACCAAATAGATGATGAGATTATTTATAATCCGGAGGAGATTTATTAGATTTCTTAATCTCACTTTATCCTATCTCGTCGTGACCTACCCGAACTGATCGGGTCGGGGCCAAGAGGTATTTGTCGATGGATATGAACAACGATTGGTTCGCTTGAAAGGCAAACCAAATGGTTCATTAATCCAATGATTGAGGCACTCCCAAGCCTCATACCTCGTCGCGATTTGACGAGAATTTTTAATTTACGCATTCGATTGAGTCGCCACTAGTCATAATTAAGGGTGGCTAAAAACCCGATCGAGACACGGAGTGTCGCCTCGATAGGTGCGAAAAGCCGAGATTCCAAAATTCGGAGACTTGATTACACTAGCGATCTAACTAGTGTCCTTTCGGTACCTAAACTTGAGTGTTTGCAAACTAACTATCGGACAGCTTATCGAAAAAGCTAATATTCCACCTAACCATTCTAAAAAATAGAAAATAACAATCAATGTATTAAAAGTGCACAACCAGATAATCATGAAGAAAATAAACAACCAGCGACCTAGCATCGTCTCTAAAAAGAAAATGCAATCAAAAGCCTCAAGGTAAAGCCCTAATGGCTTATCCGATTTTTGAGAATTTTTAGAGGGTTTTTCTCATTTTTCATTTTTGAGTTTTTAACCTAAAATCTAGTGAAATTAAAAAGCAAAACTGATTTCTAAACATTTCCTAATTTTCTAATTTTTTTGGAATTTTTTCGAATTTTTCTGAACTTTTTTAATGTTTTAATATATATTTTTTGAGTTTTTTTTTTTTTTTGGAAATAATTTTATTAATAAAATAAGAAATCCGGATCGGGTTCTCTCCGACCAGCCCGGGAACTCATCTTCCATTCCTCTTTTTTTTTTCTTTTTTTTTTTTTTTTTTTAACTATTTTTTCTCTCCCACGTGCCTTTGCCATGCGCTTCTGTCATGCCATGCACGTTCTTTTCTTTTTTTCTCTTTTATTTGTTTCTTTTCTGTTTTTTTTCTATTTTTTCTTTCTCTCATTCATCTCCTACGTGCTTTTTGGCCCATGCACGTTAACTTCTCCATGTTGCTCACCACCAAAACTTCTTCTTCTACCAAGACCACGTCATGACCACTTCTCCGCCTCCGACCAGTGGCGCGTGCAACGCTGACGACCAACATCGGGTTCTCACTCTCACCGCTAGGGGTGTCAAAACCGAACCGAAAACCGAATCGAATCTGAACCGAACGAACCGAACCGAACCGAAAATTTCGTGTATTTCGGTTCGGTTTCGGTTTCGGTTCGAATCATCAAAATTAACAATTTTTTTTTTCAGTTCGGTTTATTTCAGTTCGGTTCGGATCAGTTCGGGTCGAACCGAACTGAAATAAACACTTTCGGTTTCTTCTGCATCTGGTGCTTTCTCATCAATAGAGAGAGGAGAGAGAAAGGAAAGGAAAGGGGAGAGAGAGAGAGAGAGAGAGAATGGGGAAGATAGTGGAGAAGAAGAAGAGGAAGAAGAAGGGGAGGTCGTCGCTGCTGGATCTCCAGAAGCGCAAACTCAGTAGTAGCAGAGACCACCACAACCACCGCCACCAGCAGCAAAGAATCATCAGGCGGCGAGACAATCCACCGCCGCATGCCGTATGCGCCTCCCGCCAATCTACACACTCTTTAACCCTATCCCGGACGGCCTCCCTTGAGACCGACGAGGAGGAGGACGGGAGGGGGATGGGGAGGGGAGGGGAGGGGGCGGTTCACCCAAAAACGGAAGCGCCCGGGAGAAGAAGCTCAAGCTCGCCCTCAAAGTGCCCGCCGCTGGCCAGGCAGGGTCGCCGACGGGCGCGGGGGTGGCGACTAAAGTCGAGCGCGGGAGGAGGAGGATTTTGGGGGGTCCGAGGGGTAATATAAGAGGAAGCGCAAGATCGAGGAGATCGTGGACGAAATGCGGGCCGCCGATGGCGAAAAGGTAGTGAATTTTTCCTCCTTTGCCGCAGGCGAGCGGACTGATCGGTTTCTTCTTCCTGTGCCAGAAAAGCAAAAAAAAAAAAAAGAAGAAGAAACCGAAAACCAAACCGAACCAAACCGAATCAAACCGAACCAAATCGGCTTATTGGTTCGGTTCCAATTCGGTTCGGTTCCTATTTGGTTCGGTTCAAGGAGACACCCTTAACGGTTCGGTTCGGTTCGGTTTTTCAAGAAAACCGAACCGAACCAAACCGTTTACACCCCTACTCACCGCCAACTGCTACACCCACCGTCGGCTAACTCCGCCCACAAAACGACACCAGCAACTAAAACTCATTCTCCCACCACCAAGCTCACGGTCACAAGAAAAACGTTAAGCCTAAACAACCAGATGCACACAATATAGAATAGAAAATAGTGAACTGATGGTGGCGGCCTCGGACCGTAGGCATCATTAGGGATGAAGAAGTTTACGATGGAGGGGAGACACGGCCAACTCGGACGATGTGCGAATCGCGACAAAACACAAGAAAACACGAAGTCAGTATTGATTCGACGAATACGAGTACTAAATAACCACGAAAACCGAGTTCTAGACACTGATTCCACAAAGAATCATCAGGACTTCCATTGAGACATTTCACCGAACATGTGGTATGCAAGTTGAAATGTACACTCTTTAGTGAGATCTTATACGATTTCTAGCTTTAGACATGATGTATACAACTCTAAACGTTCATATATCATGAAAAATTCATCTCGGTTCGCCCAGAAATGTTCAGAACTTTCAAACCCAAATTTGGTGCTCAAAGCGTCTAGTATCTCATTCATGCATTTCGACGAATAGTTAGCATGCAACTAAGAACGCAAGGTCCGAATCTGATTTTGTCGTGATTCTCGACCTAACATGATGCTTACAGACCCAAGTCGTCATTATACACTACAATCCGACTTCGGTATCACACGATTGGGTCACGACACCACTTAGTGAACTTGGCACGTGAGACTACCAAGATGCAGGGGAAAGAAAAGGGCAAGTAAGTACTTGGTTCAGTCCGCGAGTTCCAAATCAGTTGGCCTAGTATTGCCGATGCGTAAAATTGCTCCTGATGATCACCAACTTCTTGCAACGAAGGGTTCTTCGTGGGTTTCTCAGCTCGGTGGTGAGGAGCTCCGATGGCCAAAAATGAGAGAACGGTTGACTCGGGTGTTCGCGGGCTCTTAGTGCATGGTGGAGGGGGCTTGACGGCGATTGGGGCGATCCTCCGACGAATGAGCGAAGCTTTGTCTTCTCCGATTCCCCTCAAGATCTCTCCCGGTCTCTCTTCTCACTTTTTGCTCTTCTTTTTTTCTCGGTCCCCCTCCTCGCTCTCTCTTCTATCTTTCTCAATAGGCATCTCCAGACTGGAACGCACGGTGGAGAGGGCGAAGAGAATCGCCCGGCCACCGCCTTGTCGACCAAGGGGGCCGGAACGCCCTCCTCCAATCTCTCAATCCTCCGTTTTCTCTCTTAGTTTTCTCTCCATCTCTCTCCGTTCTTCTTCAAACCAGCTCCCTCTCCTTTTTTATTCCTCTCCCCTTTACCGTCCCCTCTCCTCTCACTTTATCCTCCCTGTTCTCTCTCCAGTCAAACTTTCTCTTCACTCTCCCTTTGCATGTGCAGACTGTAGTTTTTCCTTTGTCGTGTGTCTGCGGATGGAGACCAAAGAGAGAGAAAGAAAGGCCTCCCTCTCAGTCCATGAAAGAGCTCCCCATTTTGTCTTTTCCTTCCTTTTGCTTCTCTTCTGTGCGCGTGCAGAGGGAGAGCTGTCCTTGGTGAAAAGCTACTCTTTTGTTTTCTCTCTCTGAACTTTCTCCCTCGGAACTCTGCCCCTGCTCCGTCTTTTTGCTTCTTGCTGCACTCTGCTCTCCTGCTTCGTGCTGCGTTCTGCCTTTTTTTGTGAATGGATTGCGCTGTCAAGAAGAGAAGCCGCTTTTTTTGTCATTTTTCTTTGACTTTTCCTTTCCTTTCCTTTTGGCTTCTCTTCTCGTAGCCCCCTTCTAACTTGCACTCCCAAAAGCAGATGGCCTTCCCCTCTTTTGTCTCTTCTCTCTTTTTTTTTTTCTTCTTTACTTTTTTTTAAATTTATAATGATTTTTTTTAAATAAATAAATAAAACAAGAGGAAAATATGTTTTTACTAAATTATATTAATGCAAATGCGCCTAACATCTATATGCTATGAAAATATTTTTATTTAGGGGTTAAAAATTAATCCCTAAATTTTTATGCAATAAAACCCTAAATAATTGAGCAAAATTTAGGTGTCAACACTATCCTATCCCAATTCGAATCCAGACGACCAAATGAACCTTGAGAATAGATAATTCTAAATTCTTCTAAATAAATCACATTAAACCATCAACTTAAGGTAGTGTGTTGGCTGAGTATTAAAATTATCAGCTTTCTAATGCAATGGGTCGCGTTTGAATCATAGTTTTTCTCACCCAGAGTAATCTGCCATATGTGTTTGGAGCTTGATTTCGATGTTCCTTGACATGACAATTACTCAGTAGCATTAGTTGATCCCAAAGTTAGGGCACACCATATCCGGAAAGAAAAATATCAGAGCTTCAATTACACAACGATGATGCAACACAAAGAATGAGATCGGTAGTTATGCCCTGTAAATATCTAAATCAATAATTATATGAGGACTTGGAATATCTTTTAAGTTCTATTCTTCTCAGCGATGCAGAAGGGCGAAGATTTCGATGGTGCACAGCTATAAACAACTATAAAACTAAAAAGTGGATTTAGCTCTGCCAAATTACTTCCCAGTTATCCTTACCAAAAAAAAAAAAAATTACTTCCGAGCTAGGAAAGCAAGAAACTTCACAAATTGAAAGCCAGTGAACTGATCTTTGTCAATTGAAACCTAAAAGGCGGCTCAATAAGACAAATTTAATAAGTCCTCCATACCTCTGACATTATTCACTTAGTTAAACGGATTGGGATTATCGACCAAAAAAAAGGGGATTGGGATTCTTGAACTCTAGGATCTAGATACTTCTTTAATTATTAATATATCATAAACCGAATTGAGGCCCAGGTTAGGATATGCATTTCCAACTTGACCAAAACTGCCACCCATTGTGCATGAAATCATGCACATAATACACCAGCCAAAATTTAACACTTGTTCTTCCCTTTCCCTCTCTCTGAAGCTGCTGCTTATCCTATTGAAATATTATCCCATATTGCTTGACAATAAATCTTATATGCTTTTTATATCCATGTAGTCTCCATTCATCTATTAATTTAAGCTTTTGGATTTGAATTTCTAATATGAAATTAGAGTTAGTCGATGCACACTCAAGTGCAATTATCTTATTTCGTGTCATCTTCTTTTTCAATGACTACTAATATCCCTCTCTCAACGTCAATGCTCAACATTGTCCGTTTCGTCCAATAGCCAATGTCGGCCTATTTTGTTGTCGTAGTCTGCAGAGCCTTATTATTTGAGAAAATGCATATCCAATCTGTTTCATAATAAGGCCAGTCGAATTGAACGTGTTTCTCCACGGTGTTCATAATAACGTCAATCGCATTGGCTGCTTTCTGTTTACAGTCAAACACTATCACCATACTGCCCTCTGACGAAATAGCTGGTAGAATTTTGTCGCAACAACAGCCACCTACCACGATGGCAACCTCCTGCAGTGTAGCTTGCACAACAACCATGACAACACACAACAGCCACGTAAGCATCCACGTCAATGCTAGCTAGTTTACTCTTCAGCACATCGAATCACTTTGGCGATTTGCTCGAGTGTTTTTTGGATTTTCTTTTATCCAAACTTAAGTTGACATCTTTGATGCACATTAAGTTTGAGCCTAAGTTAAGTTTCAATGAAGGAAAATCCGATTAATTAAGGAAAATAATTAGATGCAACATTATGCGGTAGTCGAGAATGTTTGACATGATATGTTTATTGCTACCATCTTAAAAGCTTTCAAATGGACAAAAATCTGCCGCAAACCTGCTAAGTAAATACACGTCGAAACTTCATATATATCGAAACAAAAAGTAACCTGAGGAAGAGCCATTCTTTCCAGGTTTGCTGCGTAAGGCATGGGAACATCGGCCCCAGTAATCCTCTCGATCGGAGCATCAAGATAACCAAAGCTGTCCTCAATAATCGACATGCTGCTCAGAGTAAGAGGCAAAAAGTATAAATATCCATACCATGTTTCTTGTGTCGCAAAATAAATCATGCATCACAGAGTAACAGTTTAAACCCCGATCTCAGCGCCAACACCATGCTGGGGAAACCCTTCCTCAACCGTCACCAGCCTGTTGGTTTTCCTGACCGAAGCATTAATCGTCGGTCTATCCAGTGGTCGAATTGAGAGCAGATTTATGACCTGCTTCAGAATGATTTGGGATCGCTTGTACTGGACAACTAACATACGCACTGATTCTCAATTTTAGCTTACCTCCGCACTGATTCCTTCCTTTGCAAGGAACACAGCTGCCTGAAAATTAAACCCCAGGTCATTTCTAACTAGTTCTCTCTCAAACCTCAGAACTCAAAATGAAGGAAGACAAAAAGGAACAAAGAAAGGGTATGCTCAGCTGATTGGAGAAAGAAACATGAGAAGATTCCTGCAAATGCCACTCGTATGCAAGTCTAAATGCAGCTATCCCAGGGATCCCAGGACAAACCTGGGCAATCTTCTGAAAGTTTTCAGCTCCGCCGCATCTTGAAGTGATAGAATGACAATTTTCTTACAACCACGGTCACTTAGCATTGATGAAATCCTCCTAAAACTCATTGCATTGCCTCACACCAACGAACACTACAGTTTCTTCACCTTAAACTCCTCTGTTCTACCAAAGCAAAAATTCTTTCAGATCAGTCATTTTTTCTTCACATTGGTTCTTTGGACTCTTACCTATGTTGGATATTCTTATCAGTTATTTTACACCAGAGCGCTTTTACCCGACTAACTGACACAACCTTTCTAAGAACGATAGAAAATTCTCTATGCAAGAATTACAGAAAAGTACAACACCAATTCAAGGAAACAAATGCTCATCCAGTTGCAAAAATTTGGAAACCAACTATGAGGGGGGGCTGTTGGTCCCTCATCTTGGCTATAATAGCTGAAACTGTAAGTGACATCCCCAATGAAAGTGGTGAATTTCACTGAAGAACTGTAAGATTCAGCCAAGTCCTTGCAACGCATGATTATCGGCCAATAAAAGTGCAAAAGGCAGCCACACTCAATATTTGAGTACAGAGAATCTGGACTTAAAGCACACTGACATTTCAAGCAATAGTAGTAGCACGCACCTCGAGAGAAAGGCCAACCATTTTCGAAAATGCAGTAATTGTGACATCCTTTCCTTCTCTCTCAATCTGTGACCATTAGAAAGAGAGACAGAGTGTGTGTACAACAGAATGCTTCTGAAGTAAGAACAACAGTCTCTCAGAGAGAAAAAGGTAAGAGCAGAAATTCAATTACAAATTAGAGGATATTAAACCTTGGCTTTCCCTATCGGAAGACAAAAACTGGAATCAAGAGCTTCTGCTGAAACAGGAAAACGCTCCCCATACCTGAATCAAAAAGAACCACATAGAGGTCTGTGAAAAATGATGAGAGGAAAAGACAATCAGTTAACACTGAGTCACCTACGTCAGCTCATTTTCAAGGAAGACAACAGCATCAGGATCCCTCGTTGCTGCTTTTAGCAGTCCTCGAGCATCTTCCGATGAGTAGGGTGCCAACATTTTCAAACCCGGGCACAAGCCATACCATGCTGCATAACACTACACAGATTCCAAAAAAAAAAAAAAAGTGGTGATTGTAGAGTTGAGATGATCCAGAGACTACATGTTGATTTAAACGAGGTGAGTTTAGCAACAGTAGACAAGCTAAAGCATGCAGATATGCATAAGGAAGATTGGTCTATGTACTTGAGAGTGTTGGGCACCAACTCCTGCTGCAGCTCCATTAGGTCCTCTGAAAACTATAGGGACCGATATGTTGCCAGCCGACATGTAGTTCATCTTCGCAGCAGAATTTATTATGTGGTCAATTGCCTGCAGAACAGTGATAATCGAGGTCACTATAAGAAGTCATATAAATGGTGTAAGTAAAGAGAACGCTGGATCAGAACGAGGAACATCCAAGACCAGAACCATGAATCACAAACGAAATGCACATTGCACTCCCAAATGGAGATCCTTGTACCTTTGTTATGAAGTTATTGAACAATTTAAAAGTTCAATATACCTCTCAAGTCTTCAAAACCATGCACCATAAGACAAATTAGAATGGGAGACAATCAAGAAATCTGTGCTGATTCCTTTCCCATTGAATATTCATCTAGTGAACATAGGATGCTTCCAGACTATCGTCTCATGATCAAACAAGAGAATGTCAGATTCTCATGTCAGCCTTCGAGATGATAAGTCTGATTTACACTTTGTTTAGCAACTTTTTTCTCGATTGGTTGGTAGGAATTAAAAGCAAATGAGGTAAAATATAAAAAGAAATGAGGAAGAGGATCCCATTGTTTAGATAAAGAGAAAAGAAGGGAGTTGGGGAGAAATGGAGAAAATTACTAATCTTTATTCCTACAAAAGTTCCTCTCGAAAATAGGAGAGAAATGGAGGGTAATGATGGATGTTGACACCTAAAGGGCACGTCACAACAATGGACAACTCCTTCATAGTTTTTGCAATCCTAAGAACATTCTTAGTAAAAGGTGGCAAACAATCACGATACAAATGGTATTTTGGTCTATCGATAAACTCCATTTCCCTCGACATTATTTCCCTTCAATGCATGTCCAAAAAGGGAGGGAAATCACAATTTCCATTTTCTTTTCCTTCTACTTCCTTCCTGTTCTCGTGATATCTATATATCCATAACAAATTCAGCAGTTACTGGCACATTCACCAATTTCCAGCAGGAAACCCGACAAAAACTACATGGATCTCCGAAGACAAGTTAAAACAGATCCACACTCAGTATGACATTCACAAAGAGAAATCTAGTGATCTAATCTGAATGTCATCAACCTTCAAAGATAGTGAAATATCATAAGGAGTAGACCCATAATTGAGATTCGGAACCGACAATGCCATGACATGAATGAAGTGATCAATTAATTGATTGCATTTACCTTTTGGCATTCAATGCACATAGTTCTATGAAGAATGTATTGAATTTTAGATGGAGAGAAATCCTTTTCTCATTCATATTTTCTACCTCTTTTACATTGTCAAATTTATAGACTAATACACAAAGGAGTCCTAGCAAACAAAAAAGGAAACAAAGCCTAAATAGGAGAATAGCTACAATCCCACGATTTGTGGGATTTAACCAGAATAAAAAAACTCCTAAATAGGAAAAATCTACTCCTATCAATCAGTCAATTATCCTACATATTTACAGCCATATAATCTGGATATTTACAGCTCAACACTCCCCCTCAAGCTGGTGAATAGATATCTTCCATTCCCAGCTTGTTAACTAGCTCGTGAAAACTTCCACCATTAAGCCCTTTGGTCAAGACATCTACCACTTGCTGTCCCGAAGGAACATAAGACAAACAAATTAGTCCTTCTTCAAGTTTCTCCTTGATGAAGTGCCTATCGATCTCAATGTGCTTTGTCCTGTCATGCTGCACAGGATTATGAGCAATATTAATTGCAGATTTGTTGTCACAATAAAGCTTCATAGGACTTTGCCACTCGACCTTCAAGTCATCAAGAATGATCTTGAGCCACAATAACTCACATATTCCATGAGCTGCTGCCCTAAACTCAGATTCTGCACTAGATCTTGCCACCACATTCTGTTTTTTACTTCTCCAAGTTACCAGGTTACCTCCAAGGAAAGTACAATAACCAGTTGTAGACCTCCTATCAACCACGGATCCAGCATAATCCGCATCTGTATAAGCCTCAAGCTTAAGATCGAACTCTTCTTGAATAGTACTCCCTTCCCTGGGTTCCCTTTCAAGTAGTGTAGGACTCTATGAGCAGCCTGTAGATGTGACTGCTTTGGATTATGCATGAATTGACTAATCAAGCTTACTGCATAGGAGATATCTGGTCGGGTATGAGCAAGGTAGATCAACTTTCCGACCAATCTCGATACATTTCTCGATCCACTGCTGCTTCCTCTTGTGCTTCTGCTAGTCTCTGGTTTGGCTCAATCGGAGTAGTTACTGGTTTGCAACCAAGTTTCCCGGTTTCTTCCAAAAGATCCGTCACATACTTTCGTTGTGAAATAAAGATCCCTTGCCTTGAGTACGAAACCTCAATTCCCAGAAAATACCGTAACTTTCCTAACTCCTTTATTTTAAACTTCTTAATCAAATCTTTGTTTCATTACTTTGTTTCTCCCTTTCATCATTGCCCGTGATTATTATGTCATCAACATACACCAATAATGCTGTAACTCCCCTTAAGGTCCCGAATGTTTTATAGAAAGTGTATGATCTCCTAACCTTGTTTATACCTGGATGCCTTCATGACTCTAGCAAACCGTCCAAACCAAGCTCTAGGTGACTGCTTGAGCCCGTATAGTGCCTTTTTAAGTCTACAAACCTTTTCTGTTGTTTCCTGTCCTTCAAAACCAGGTGGAATGCTCATGTAGATTTCCTCTTCCAAATCTCCGTGTAAAAATGCATTCTTTACATCATACTGTTGAAGTTTCCAATCAAAATGAGCTGCTAAGGACAGTAAAATTCTTACGGTATTCATTTTAGCCACTGGTGCGAATGTCTCTTGGTAATCCACTCCATATGTTTGAGTGTAACCTTTTGCAACCAATCTTGCTTTGTACCTCTCTAGAGAGCCATCTGCCTTGTACTTTACAGTGAATATCCACTTGCACCCAACTAGATTTTTCCCTTTTGGCCTATCAACAATTTCCCACGTTTTATTTTTTTTTCCAGTGCCTTCATCTCTTCTACCATGGCATTCCTCCATTCCTCTTTTGACAATGCTTCAGACAAAGTATTAGGGACAGCAATAGAGTTCAAACTCACAATAAAGTTTTGGTATGGTGATGATAATCTATTAAGGGACACATAATTTGATAGAGGATAAACTGGTTTCTTGGTGCACTCTCTAATCCCTTTTCTAACAGCAATAGGTAAATCAAGATCAGCCTTGGTTATATCATTAAGCTGTTTATTCAAAGGAGGTTCAGGACATACGGTGTTCTCATTGGCAGCACCCGGAGTGGCATTTTGGACCTGCTCTTGTGCTGGATTGACTGTCCTCCTTGAATACACCTGAGAAAATCTCACAGAATCATGGATACGAGTTGGACTAGTAGAAATAGGAACAGGACCAGGTTGAGTTGGATTAGTGGGAATAGGAACAGAATCAGGTTGGTGTGTGGGAGATTGTGGTGGGCAAGAGATAGGATTCAAGGTAGGTTCATGAGCTACAGTGGACGAGTTTGGGTTGACAGGGACATTGGACATTAAATCCAGGTTATCTATAACACCATGGCCCTTATCTTCCATGACTGAAATCTCCCCCTGAAGATAAGATTGTGAAAAATAGGGTTTATTTTCAACGAAAGTGACATCTGCAGAGAGATAGAATTTTTTGGAAGGGGGATGGTAACATTTGTAGCCCTTTTGTGTTTGTGAGTAACCAAGAAACACACATTTGATTCGCGAGGATCTAACTTTCCTCATTGATGATGATGAATGTGGACAAAGGAAGTACAACCAAAGACTCGAGGTGTAAGACCATTAGATGTACGATAGTGAGGATAGAACTGAGAAAGAACTTCCATAGGAGTCTTGTGGTCTAATGTACGAGAGGGTAGTCTATTGGTCATGTATGTGGCTGTAACAACAGCTTCCCCAATATGTTTTATGAACTTGCCCATGAAACAATAGGGCACAAGTTGTGTTAAGGAGAAGACTATTTTTTCTTTCAGCAATCCCATTTTGTTGGGGTGTATTCACACAAGATGATTCATGGATAATACCTTCCTTTTGAAAATAGGAGGACAATACTTGATTGAAGTAATCTCTAGCATTATCAGATCGAAAGACCTTGATCTTAACCCCAAACTGAGTTTGAATCATGGAATGAAAGGAAGGAATAATACTACTCACATCGGATTTATGTTTGAGTAAGAAAGTCCACGTGATCCTAGAACAATCATCAATTAAAGTGACAAACCAACGAGCTCTAGAGATGTTTGGAATCATGGAAGGTCCCCAAATGTCACTATGGATCAAGTCAAAAGGATTAGAACTACGACGATTGCTAATAGGAAATGGTACACGATTATGTTTGGCTAACTCACAAACATCACAATGGAAATCTTTAATATTCAAACCTTTAAACAAGGATGGAAACATAATACTCAAGACTTGAAAGGACGGATGACCAAAACGAAAATGATGAAGCCAAATAGTTTTTTATTTGAAGCACTAAGAAACGATGAAGATAGAGTATTCATAATTCTTCTTGTAGTGAGAGGTGTCTCAAGGTAGTCCAGCCCATTTTGTTCCTTAGCAAGTCCAATCCTCCTCTTGAGTCCCGATCCTGAAAAACACAGTAGAATGGGTAAAAATGACTTGACAATGAAGATCTTTTGTGAGTTTTTGTATGGATATAAGATTGGCGGACAGTTTAGGGACATGAAGAACATCTTTAAGGACAAGATTAGGTGTGATCGAAATATCTCCAACCCCGCAACAATGCAAAGAGAACCATTTGCCACAATAATCTTCCTATTGCTAGGGTGTAGGTGCTGAAATGGGATGAGGTGTGAGTCATATGATCGGTAGCCCCCGAATCAACAATCCAAGAATTACCCGAAAAGCTAGAGAACATGCACCAGAGGGTTTATTAAGAGACCCTAACAAACCTCTTATTTTCTCAATTTCTTCACTATTGAAGGCCGTTTTCTCCTGAACTTCTTCGTGACTAACTTGCTCAGTTAGGTGAACCCGGGGCCTTGACTGTGTTGCCCGATTCACCCATTCTCGGCCTGAAGTAGTTGGTTTGCCATTCAGTTTCCAGCATTGCTCCTTTGTATGTCTCGGTTTCTTGCAATAGGCACACCACAAGTTGTCCCGGTTGTCTTTCCTTGGCAAGTCACCCTTTTCATCAACCTTTTTGATTGTCAAGGCTGACCCTTCTACTGTTTGTGGCTCGAGCATAACGGATCGACGACTTTCTTCTGCTCGGATCAAGGAAATTGTTTCCTCCAATGATGGCACTTCCTCCTTGCCAAGCCTTTGAATTCGACTTGGTCGAATTCGAATTAAGTCTGCTAAGAAATCATAGACTCGATCCTTTTCAATAAGATTCTTGAATGGCGCATCTTCCGGACACCGCATCCGGAGTACTCGATAATGATAGAGTTCTTGCCATAAGTTCTGCAGAGAATTAGCATACTCGATGAATGATCTTACCTCCTTGCTTTGTCCCAATGGTTTTCACCTTAATTTCATACACCTAGGCTGTATCGCGAGCCTTTGAGTACGTCCGTTGGATAGACTCCCAAATCTCTTTTCTTTGTTGATAGAAACATACAAGTGTCGCTTATGGCTGGTTCCATGGAATTCCATAGCCATGACATGATCATGGAATCAGCTTCATCCCACGCATCGAAATTAGGATCTCCTAGTTTGGGTCCTGTCCCAAGCAGATGGCTGAGTTTTCCTTTGCCCTTCAGATATGTCTTGACAAATTGTGACCACTTGAGATAGTTCTTCTCATTCAAAATGAGGGCTGGTCTGATATTCTGAAGATCAGCTGTCATGTGTGTTGAGGCGACCTCCTCCAATGGTTTTTTTGGTAGAAGGGGTCGGATCTGTGGTTTTCGGTGTGATTTCAGAATTGGACATTTTTGGAGAGTAAGGGTCAGGAAGAAAACAAGAATAGTAGTGCAGCTATGAAGGCTGCATTCGAAGGAAAAATTTCCTAGAGAATAAAAGACAACAATGAAGGCTGTAATTTGGAATTCAGAAATCTAGCCTAGAGCTCTAATACCATGTTAAATTTTAGATGGAGAGAAATCCTTTTTCTCATTCATAATTTCTACCTCTTTTACATTGTCAAATTTATAGACTAATACACAAAGGAGTCCTAGCAAACAAAAAAGGAAACAAAGCCTAAATAGGAGAACAGTTACAATCCCACGATTTGTGGGATTTAACCAGAATAAAAACTCCTAAATAGGAAAAATCTACTCCTATCAATCAGTCAATTATCCTACATATTTACAGCCATATAATCTGGATATTTACAGCTCAACAGAATGCTCTCATGCTACAAGTCTACAAATATAAGATTATAACCTGCATAGCGGGTTGAATGTCATAAACTCCACGAAAGGCCTGAGACCATAGTAAGCAGCGCCAACTCCAACTCCAGTGAAACCAGCCTGACAAATACATGGAACAGTCAGGTCATGATTCCATTAAGCATTACTTATAAAAATGATGTTCAACCCTAGCATTGTTACCTCTAGAAGGCAATAACTAAAATACATGTGCGAATCAGCATATCTCAAGAATGAATCACCTCTGTGATTGGGGCATCAACCACCCTCTCAGGTCCAAACTTCTGCAATAAACCTTTAGATACCTACATCATTAGATATTATAAGCTTACTAATGGAAATGGAATTTTACATAAAGATGTAAGCATTCTTAACATTAAGAATGTAGAAACGGTTTGTTCTGTCTTTGATCAGCAATCCAAACGTTGTAGGCTCCCTGGTATTCTCCGACCTAGATTCAAAAAGAAACCCATGATAGGGTCAATAGAAAGCAAATAATACTGCTACATGCAGAATAAATGTCTTGCCATCTCAACTCCTCACCCATTAGAAAGACTCTAGGATCTGCAGACATTTCCTCATCAAGCGCAGTATTCAAAGCCTCTCTCACAGTCATCTGCGCAGATGATAACGCACTTATCAATGAAGTAAAGACGCTTTCTAAAAGACACAATGAATATGTACAGGTGAGAAATTAAATACATGCCTAAATCAATATCTACATCAATGAGCAAACACTCTCTCACTTATTGGACATTCCAATATTACCCTGATTACTTTGTAAGCTCATTTCATTGAGTTAACCACCCGTTTCCCACTTATTCGATGGGATGGTCAAGAGATTAATTATGCGCATATATCTGACAACTACGCACTACGCACTGCCACTATATCCAGTTCATTAAACAATCACACTATTCCTCTCAAAATGTAATCCTTTTTTTCCCCATACAAAACCTCCCACCATCATGCACTAGCGCGCAGTCTTGAGCAATAAGCGAAGACGCTGCAGCTGCAGAAGTTGACATCAAAACCCGCCAGATTAACGATTCTAAGATGTATAACCAATCCGCAAAAGAAACATGCACCGTCTTCAATCTACCCTAAAATGCAATCGAATCAAAGAGAAGCAGATGCTCGCCCAGTAACATGGCAGCATACGATCAGTCATTTGTTTTGGCTAAGCAATAAGGCAAAGATTATTGACAAGAGACTCACTTCAAAATCAGGGAAGACACGACAAAGTAAAGCTGTGCATTACCTCTTTCGCTGCAGTAGCGTAGCCCCGTAACCGTGCCGTCGCTGCAGCGCAACTCCTCCGCGGCCTCTCTCTCAACAACTGCAACGGATCAATCGAATTTGAAATCAGCTACTGAAAACTCACCTAACGAGTCAGACGTTCAAAATTCCAACCGTAAAAAACAGAAAAAAAGGAGTAAAGCTGATGTAATCTAATCTACTCTCGGAAGCTTAAAGAAACAACCGAAGCAGAACTGCGCCACGCGAAGAATTTTATGACGGTATCCGACCCTCCGGCGGCGGCTCACCGTCGCAGGATCGAAAACATCTCGCCCCTCCGGTCCTCAAGCTCGAGAAACTCCATCTCAGCCACCAGAAGACTCCACGACGATCAACGGGAAACGAGGGCATCAGCAGCGCCGCCACGCGTGCCGAGATCAGAGGAAGGGAAGACTCTACTTGCGCGGCTAGAGAAAACTCGGGATGTCGGAAGCCGTCGTCGCAGCTGTCCCCTCGAGCACAAACAGAGCTCCTTTTTCGGGTGAGCATGAAGCTGAGCAGACGAAGAAGCTCCTTGAAGTCCGAAGGTGGAGGCCATGAGAGGATGGTGATGGGTGGTGATCAGGCGGAGGTCTCGACGTGGAGGCTGATGAGAGCGGACACCTACGGCTCCCTCATTCGCGGCGTCTCTGTTTTCAATCTGGACACTTTCTTCTTTCCCGGGGGAGGTACGAGCGGAGCTCTGGAAAAAAAGCGGGACACAGAGCGCGGCGGCAACGGGCCGCCGTTGGCCGGCGACGCGTCACTGGGCCGCCCTGTAAATGGGCCGGAAAGGCCTGGCTCGTTTTCTTGTTGGGCCTCTCGCGGCCCGAGTTCTAGGCCCGGGCCATTTCCTCCCAATTTTTGGGGCCTATCCGAGGCCCAAGAAACCTCTCACGTTTTTATTTATTTATTTATTTATGCTGTCCTTTTTTATGTAAAAGTACAATATTTGGAAAATACAAGAGATAAATTTTTAATTAAAAATATATGATATTTTCCCCCGTGGAAAACAGAGGAAGCATACTTCTAAATTCTTGTTAATTTTAAAGTTGTCGCTTAAAATTTTATTTAGATAATGACGAGTGAAATCACATTATATAAGTTTTTAAAGTTTAAATAGCATCTTTGAATTTTGTATTTTTAGAGGAAAAGTTGTAAGTAGAAGTTGGAAATAATTACTACGAGTTTACCCATATAGGGCTTGAACTCTTCGTGGAACTCTAATCAGAATTTTTTGTTATCAAAAGGGGGAAGGAACCATCTACATATAGAAATTAGATGAAGCGTAATAGGTCCTGATATAAAAAAACGAAGGATCTTGAATACTATTCAGGAGAAGCCTTGGCCCGTTATGGAAAGTGGAGATGAGAGTGGACTAATTTCGAGTGAATGGATACTTCAAAATAGTTTTGACACATAAAAATGACCAATTTTTTTAGTTATAATCGACAAGTGACAGACTTAGTCGACAGTAGCAAAGTCTGATAAATAGCAAAAGTCATTGACATCAACATCAACATGTGATAGATATTTAAGCTCAACAAATATCAGTTATTTAAGATGAAGTGATCGACGTTGACATTGACGTATAACTAATGAGTAGCAATATTATCAGATATTTAAGCTCTTTTAAGTGTTTTTAGAGAATAGGGGACTAGGAAGTTATGGTTCTATGCATGTGCATAATCCCATTCAGAATTTACCAAACAATGATGAACAGTATGTGAACAATGCATGAACAATACATGAATAGTAACTTTGCATTTGGATGGCAAAAATTGTTAGATTTCCACAAACTCTTTGAATTGTCCTTGCCAAACAGTGATGAATAGTGCGTGAACAGTTCAAACTCCAAATATTATTTTACTTTTGATGTTATTCCATACACAAAATGGCTCTTGATGACCTCTGTATTTGCCGAAAGGCATTCAAAAGTTATCTTAAGAGCAATAGAGCACTCGATCAAGCTTGCCGATGCGGTATCCATGTAACTATTAATTGTAAGCTTTTAATGGCCATATTTTACTCTTTGTAAATCATCAATCAATCAACAAAAACCCTTTTTCTTTTATTGTTGTATCTTTCGATTCTTGTATCTTAGTTGTAGTTTTCGTATATTTAGCCGTCAATTAAATTTTGATGTGTATTTTAATTGTAGTTTTTAAATCTTTGGAGTTCGCAATCCGTAACTATGAGGGTGAGGGGGACGGTGCGGTCTCAAGGGCGGCATTTGTCGATCCCGAGTAGGAATTCGCAGGGTTTGAAACAAAGTCCCAGCTTCATCGCTTTCTTTAGCAACTTCGACGGAGGTTCAGCGAGAATTGTCTCATCACATGCCCATGGGTGCTTATCAGAACGACCACTCGTCCGACGAGGGGGAGTGGTCGCCGGGACCAGAGGGCTCCTGACAAGGAGCGGCTCCCTAGCAGTGCTTCTAGGATGGCAAGGGGGCATGTCTCTTGTCCCACATCGCCTAGGGGGGGAGTCCTGAATTACTTATAAGGCTTGGGTGTCCTATCCTCATGTAACGCGTTTTAAAACCGTAAGGACTTAGTGTCCAAAGCGGACAATATTACACAAGGAGTGGCGCAGCGGAAGCGTGGTGGGGCCGAGGTCCTTACAAATGGTATCGAGCCGACTCGATCAAGATGTGGGGCCACAAATGAGGACGCCTGTGGCTCAAGGAGGGAGAATGAAACCATCCGGGTCCGACGAGGGCGGGAGTGGTCGCTCGGGGCTGAGGGCTCGGACAAGGAGCAAATGGCCCGGCAGGCTTCTAGGATGGCAAGGGGGCATGTCTCTTGTCGCACATCGCCTAGGGTGGGAGTCCTGGGATTGCTTATAAGGCTTGGGTGTCCTATCCTGTGTAACGCGTTTTAAAACCGTGAGGACTTAGTGTCCAAAGCGGACAATATTACACAAGGAGTGACGCAGTGGAAGCATGGTGGGGCCAAGGTCGTTACACTTACCCTGTTTAACAAGCATGGTGCTCTCCTATTGTCATCCAATCACTAGTGGAACTTGCAAAGTTGCTTCTATCTGGGATTTACACGGATTCTCTCTTATGGTTCGTTTTCTATCTCACATGCCCATGTGTTTCTTTTTGTGTCTGCGAGTCATGCAGTCGGAACGAGTGCTGGCCACCGTTCCTCATGAATGAACGCGACATCATGTAGCTTCTGGTTTTCACTGTCCCAGTGTTGTTCCGTGGCCTGTCGACAAGACCGAGCCCTCCACAAGTTTAACCATCTATCATCGCAGTTTGTATCCTAAACCGGAGTCTAAATTCGTGAATCTCTACTTCATCTACAAGATTAGCTAGTTGATTTTGTTGTCTGTGATTGCATTTGTTAGGGGGTCAGCAATGACGGCGAAAATCTCTACTCCTGAATTCACTTGACTCGAGTGTATGTGTGTTCGTCTTCTTCCATCAAGCGACGGCAGCCGCTGGGTTACTGCTACAAGGGCATTATGGTGGCTTCAGACTTTCCTCATTCCGCATTCTCCAGACATGCAGGGACGTTCAAAAACTGTTCATGTTCGACTACAAAGATATATTTGCTTGCACGAGTTGCTGTGGTGCATGTACAGAACTATCACGATCTTATGCGGTGTGGGTAGCAAAACCTAAAGCATTATCTTCCAAGAGAAGAAACTTTCGAAGAATCTGCGAGCTCTACGGGCTGAGTTAAAGTTTGCCTCATCCCAAAATATTTATACCTAAAATAAGTCCCTAGCGCATGGCATCACATATAAAAGAATGTTTCAACGAGGCTGCCCAAATTATAGTGGATATTGGACGTATTCGCTCATTTTATCTTGAGCTGACTCTATCTTATGCATCTAGACGTGCCTTCAAGAATCCAAACATGAACAAATTCCTCTTCTTTTGTGCGAAAGAGGATTGTAGACCTCCTGAAAGAAAGCTGTGTGCAGAAACCAGAACAAGAGAGATTTCAAGAGATATGTAAGTGGCTCAATCATCCGATCAAAGGATAACAACTTCATGAAACTACTTCTGTTCTTGCCAGCAATGTTAGAATGCATGACATGACAATGAAACAAAATTACCCTTTCGAGTTCACTTAGAAGGAGAACGAAATATCATTTGGTTTAATCCGTTTCACCATTTCGTGCCATTGCTCGAAAGCTCTTGCTGTATCATATCGTGTCGCACGATTATCATTACATACATTCCCGTGGCTTGTAACAACCATGCATGTTTTCTGCCCCTGATAACGTACACAAGATGAGTTTCATTATTAGATAACTACGAGACAACGTTCAGGACATCAAACCAACAGCATGTTTTCTGCCGTGATCCAATTTGATATCTTCGATCACCAACTCATATCTTCTTTTAAAAGAACGAAAGGACTTGTCTTTAAAATTTTGTACGTGGTGAGGAGTGATCTGCTGCTCCAAACACTCGACTCAAACGAAAGTCCATACCTTGCAGATTGGTGAAGCCAAGCACGGATCGGGTTTCAAAACCGCTCACCCATCCCAGCAAATCCTACATCAATAGAACTCTTTTAACTCAATTAGAATTGATAAAAATCCCATCTTCTCGTTGTTTATTCGCCCCTAGAAAGAAACTTCTTTCCTGGAATTACACGGCCTACCCCTTCATAAATAGCTTAGCGGGGCACTCTTGGATTGAGTTTGGATTCAGCTTTCCCCCAATTTCATTCCTGCAAATTGCTCGAGAATGATCCCCCAATCATGGGAAAAAACAGAAAGCAAGTACTTGCAATTGAAAAGAAGTAAAAGTTAAAGAAAGGGGAGATTCATTAAGGGGAAAAAAACGAATGTTTTCAGACGCACGCAGCGTGGCACCATCGTTCCTTTACATTAAAGTTGTGATGATACGATCCTGGTATGCGCCTGAAAACTCATTTTCTCCTCCTCTTTTTCTCTCTTCCCTTTTTCTCTGGAACATGAAGATTGCTATATTTATAACCCAAACACGACGTGCGCATATATATATATATATATATATATATATAATGGATAAGATATCCAATTCCTAATAAGAAAGATTTGTTAAATAGACTTTATGATGCGAAAATCTTTTCTAAATTCGACATGAAATCAGGATTTTGGCAAATTCAGATTAGCGAAAAGGATCGGTACAAGACAGCCTTTTATCGCCTTTTTGGCCAATATGAATGGAATGTCATGCCCTTTGGTTTGAAAAATGCCCCTTCTGAATTTCAAAGGATTATGAATGAAATTTTTAATCATTGCTCTGATTATATTATTGTCTATTGATGATGTTTTAATATTTTCTACATCTATAGACAAACATTTCAAGCATATTAATCATTTTATTCACATTGTGAAAGAAAATGGTTTAGTAGTTTCACCTACTAAAATTTCCCTTTTACAACAAAAATTCGTTTTCTAGGACATTACATTCATCAAGGAACCATTGTTCCTATTGAGAGATCAATAGTATTTTCTGAAAAATTTCCGATGAAATCGTAGATAAAAATCAATTGTAAAGATTTCTCGGAAGTTTAAATTATATTATTGATTTCTTTCCCGACATTAATATAATCTCAGAAACCGCTCCATCGAGGCTCAAGATACCCTCCACCATGGACGCAGTTCATACAGATATTGTGAGGCAAATTAAGCGAACCGTCAAGGAAATTCCTTGCTTACATCTCGGCGATCCTCATGCTTTCAAAATTGTTGAAATTGATGTTTCGATATTGGTTATGGAGGAATTCTCAAGCAATCTAAAGACAATAAAGAACAAATTGTTCAGTTTGTCTCCAAACATTGGAATGATTGCCAAAAGAACTACTCTACCATTAAAAAAGAAATTCTTGCTATTGTGCTTTCTATCTCCAAATTTCAAGGAGATCTTTTGAACCAAAAATTTTTATTAAGAATAGATTGCAAATCTGCAAAAGATGTTTTGCAGAAAGATGTTCAAAATATTGCTTCCAAACAAATTTTTGCTAGATGGCAAGCCATTCTTTCTGTTTTTGATTTTGATATAGTAATTATTAATGGTTCTCGCGAATTCTCTCCCGCACTTTCTCACTCGAGAATTTTTGCAGGAAAATGCCTCTAAAACCTCCCAACAAACCTACCAGAGGGATAAAGGCAAGCAAATAGCAGAATCCTCTTCTCAGGTTTCAAAAAAAGTCCCCCGGCCTTACCAACATAAGAACATGGCTGCGAGCAACTACCCACCACTATCGAAACCATCCTTAATATTACTACAATTTCTAACCAGGCCAAGGAAGAACCCATTTCTGAAACAAAACCCCTTTCTGGATCTACACAGTTTGATATAACCCAGCTTTCTAAAGAAAAAGCTTTACAACTTCTTCAACAAGCCTTTAATAGCCAGACACAACCCTCTCTGGCCATTGTGAATCCAGATCCCTCACCTTTAGCCACACAAAAGGCTAAGGGAAATACAATTTCTAGTGAGGTGGTAATCCAATCGACCCAAGCCACCACCTCAAAATCAAAATTCATTCATAAAACCATTTTTCAAAACGTCTGCAATGCTGAAAATGGTTTTTATAATGCAGACCCATATGTTTTTGCAAAAAACATGTTTTCTGAAAACTTTCTTTACACACCACATGATATTTTTAAAACCAGAGAATTTTATGAAAGAATTTTGGAAGAAACAAATTCTGTGACCTTCAAACACTTTTCTGATAAAGGTCACGTAAATTACTCGAAAGCTATAATTCATAGGGTCATTCACCCTTCCCAATGGAAGCCTGACCCCGAGGCTTGAAAAAATTAACCACCAAAACAAATGAAGCTCTACCATACAGAACTTCCTTTTCATATTTTGACTACCAACAAGCCCGATGGAACACTTTACGGATCAAGAACACCAACAACACCCATACTTGGCTGTTCTATTTTGAAAATTTTGACATCAATTCCATCCCTTACTGGTTTATTCGTTGGTGGGATCATTTGGGACCAACCAACGATGTTATTCATCCTAGAATTCAACCCAGTTATGAACTCTTTCTAGAAAAATTTACCCCACAACCATTTGAAAAGAATTTCCCGAAGTTGTTTCTCTTTTTCTACTACTTCGGACTTTCTTGGGTCACTGGATGGTACTTTGAATATAGAAAATCTCCAGAAACCAACATCCCCATCCTTATACGACGATTTAAAGTCAAATGGTGGGACGGTTTCAAATTTTTCCATAAGGCCACCAGACAAGCAGTGACGGAATGGCTAATTTCTAGGGGTGATAAACCCATTACTAGTGAAGATATTACTCCTTTTCTGCACGATAAGGGGTTTATGCTTTCTCGACTAGCCTCAGCTAGATCCCATCAACAACTAACTGGGATGCTGAAGCAAGCCCTTTCTGATCTAGAAGAAGCAGGCTCATCACAATCTCACCATAGCGGAAATTCCAATGAAGATGACTGCTATGGCATCCCCGGAATAAGCACCATTCCTCGCAATTGGGGAAGTGTAAAAGACGAGGATGATGATGAAGAAGAAGATCTTGAACCTGCAGAAGATCTCTCCAGATTCTGAGATCTCCATAATTTCTAAGAAGAAAAGAAGAAGCCCGTCAGCGTCGAAAGGAGTCTGTCAACAACCCATCAACTTTTCTTCTGTCTTCAACTTTTTCATGCTCACTATTTGCTACAAAGAAATTCGTGAACATCTTTTTCTGTCACTATTCACCGTATCACCGTGCACTTATCACTATTTGCTACAAAGATAATCCAGCTTATAAAAGGAGACCTTCTTTCATTCAAAGATCATCCTTGGAAAAACCTTCGAAGCCTTTCTCCTCTAGCATTAGAAACCTTCTCCCTTTCCACCTTTTCTTTCTATCGCTTAGAGAATAAGAGATTTCATATCTCGTAAAATTTCTATAGCCTTCGATAACAAGTTTCTACACCCCGCAAGGATCTTAATCCATTTTTAAGATCTTTCAACCTTTTCTAGTCCTTACAGTAGAAAAAATCTTATTGTTCTAGACTACATAATAGTCTCGAGTAACGGAGAATTTCTACCAAAGAAATTTTCTTATATTGCACTTGTATTTCAATATTCTCATTGTGTAATATTTCCATACTGTTGTAATCTTTCAATATTGTGATATATATCAAGAATCATTTCTATTTTCTCTTGCATTTACAATTACATACCCCACAAACGGCGGTCGAACCACTGTGGAAGGTCTATACTTTAATTTGCTGCATTTATACTTACTTAGTAATACCACCTACATGGTTGGTTTAGAATTTCTAATTATTTTATTTGTCATACTTTATTTAGCATACGGCATTTTTATTATATTCAATGCGCGCCATTTTATTTAATTTAATATATTTAATCTCTTTCTGTGTTGAATACATTATTCCATCTTACTATTTATTTTAGCTTTCCATAGAGCCTTTTCTACTCCAACCGACATCAATAATATTTCTATTTGTTTATATTGTTTTCGTAGAGATTTTAATTGGAGACTTCATGGAATAAATCAAATTTTAAATATACTTAGAAGATATCTTCTACACTTATTTCTCTTCTCTTTATAGATCCCCAGATCCTTGGACACTTATATATATATAGATATGAAGGGAACCCTTTAAGGAAGGAAAGGACCACATCATCTTGAAACCTAGAAAATGACAAATGGCCAAAAGAGAAATGAAAACAAAAAAAGATAGGATGTTTTGCTTCCGTCCCTTGGGAAAGTGAGCCCGAACGAAGGTGCATACGTGTCTGCCTTATAAAAGGCGAATCATGGCATTATCCACCGTTGCCATGCACTTGCTTATCATGCCGATTCCTCCTCTCTCTGCTTTTTTTCTTGTGAAGAAACAAAATCCCAAATAATACCAAAAAAAAAAAAACAATAAGATAAGCAGACAGGTCACCGGGCGGCGGTTCATTGCCGGTGGATTAGGGAGGGGCATATCTAAACCCGCGCGGTGGAAGAAGGTGACGGGTGACCACGGGCTTGCGATCCGTGCTTCCATTAAAAAAACAAACGAAAATGCGCCGATCTACGTTGGTTTCGAGTTAAATCCAATAGTGTTGCATCTCATCAAATCGAATTTCTATTGATAAATCTATGTCATGGATGAGTAGTAAATCTTTTAACAATTGGCTCAATTGATTAGGGCCCGTCGAGGCTTCTGGCTCGGTATATCAACGTTATATGTTCAAATCCAATCGATTATATGAAGTTTGCAAGAGCTCACGAACCTTGCAAGTTTCAAGTTTTTCTTTTCAACAAGAAAAAAAAGGATTTTTATCACTTTATCTTTTGGATAAATAACACAAATAGTCAATGAAGTTTAGTTTAATGTGTAATGTAATCCATGAACTTTAAATTTTTTTAATATAATCCTTAAATTTTAACGCAATGTGTAATGTTATTTATAAACTTTTAATTTGTTCAATTGAAAGATTAAATTGAACATATACTAAATTTTTAAAAATTATATTGAACAAATTAAATATTTATGTAGAAATTTATGAATTATATTAAATAA